>JANHGB010059625.1:0-44274 GCA_026283785.1 Coracopsis vasa | reverse complement strand
AGAAAGAGAGAAAGAAAGAAAGAAAGAAAGAAAGAAAGAAAGAAAGAAAGAAAGAAAGAAAGAAAGAAAGAAAGAAAAAGAGAAAGAAAGAAAGAAAAAAAGAGGGTATGTTAGGAAAAGCAGAATTAAAGAGAAATATGAGTGAAAGAAAAAGACCTTCCTGATAACATTTTCTGTTTAGTTGAAGAGTTGTGTCCCAAAGGAAATAGCAAATGTCTTATAGATTAGGGCTTTAGGGGCATAAACCCAAATCCTTTGAAGTTAACAAGGATACCATGATATGTAAATACAATACATACTGGTTGCTGAGCATAATCAGTGTTGCCTAGTAATAGACTAGACAGATGGCTTCCTTTAGGACAGACATAATTCTATTGCATATTTCTCTCACGACTTTTAGCAACAAAAGGTACGGTTTTAATGGTTTCCATTCTAACCCATTGCCTGGAGTCACTGACACGTCTGAGCTGGAGATTGCAGTGTTTATTTCTACTAGAATACGGTTACTTAGTTAACAGCTGCTAGTTAACAACTGTTTAACATCTGAGCACAAAAATAGTGGAAAAAACATTTTCCCAAATTTTTAATGCAGAATGACTTGAACAATCTGCTGGACCAGAGATTCTGAGGTTCTCAGTTTAAGGCCCCTGAAATACTGTGGCTTTGACCTCTGCTCCAGTCTGTGATTTGTGAGCCTCTAATCCCATGGAGTTGAAGAGCCTAGCAGGGTTTACACTGCAGTCCAGAAGAGCTCAAACCAAGCTGGACCTGGGTTTGCCAACAAGAACATATGCAATGGTTAGCATTAAAATAGTGCAGATGGCTATAAATATTACTGCAAACACATGCTTTTCTTGACCCTTAGAAAAGCTAATTTCTGATCGGTTAACGATGTGAAAGACACCGCACAGTTTCAGTAGTTTATTTCCTTCACTCTTTCAAAGCTCCTGTAGGTAAGTAATAGCTCAATAGCATGTGTGTGTGTTAGCCAAGGAGATTCAGTTAAAGGCATAGCTGACTGGCAGTCGATTTACTGTTCTTGTTTCTTCATCACGCAACTCAACTCTATCTCATCATAAGTCAAATGAATTGCTTATGGTGTGTTCTGCAGATGAATCAGCACAAGTGATCTTGCAGCTGGTTTGTATTTGACATACAGGTACAGCATGTTTGCCTGTAATTGCTAGCTAGCCAGCCAACAATATATTTTTGGTGGGATCCTCAGGCAGATGTTTTACAGTCAGATAGTGATCTTCATAAATTTAGCTGTCCACGTTGCCTTCCAGGTCATTCTTATCTGCCATGTATAACTGTGAGGGGCAGAGGCATATTGGAGATACTATGCCTACTATGAGCATGCTCATATAAGAAAAAGTATCAATGCAAGAAGCTATATTCAAAAAAAGCTATGTGTCTTGTGTCATGCCACTGCTGGAACTGTAACACTCAGAAGATACTGTATGAGATGGCAAAAAAACATAGAAATAAGTGTTTTCCTTTAAAGCATTCATTCCATTCCCAGGTAAAGTTCTACTTGCACACTAAATAATATCTCAATTTGTTAAAAAAGCATCTTCTTGATAAATCTGATGATAATCAAAATTTCTCAGTAAGAATACACAGCAAAGATAATGGAATAGTTTGGATTAACAACGGCCTGTATACTGCAAATTTTATGTTGTTTTAGAGTTTTACAAATATACTCTCTTTTATATTTCTAGAGTGATCTTCAAGTGACCTCAGAGAAGGAACCTAGAGCAAAACAGAAGCAGGTTTTTTCTTATACGTTTTTAGATGTCTAAAAGCAATGCATCTACTGTAGAATACATATCTAGTTCCTTTCTACAATCCACTGAGAAAAGAACTTTCAGAGTGAGATTGACCCCATCTGTATCAGATATTTCCTTCAGAAAAGATGAAAATACCCAGAGATGCCTACATCTTTTCATTCACATATATAATTTAGCTAGAAGATGAGCTTAGAGAAAGCACCTAATTTTTCAAGCAGCTAAGGATGCCCATCAAGTGCCTTCAGATAGTTCCTAACTCAGCAGGTGGAGAGGAAGGATCAGCCTGTTAAACTTCATACAACCATCAGATTTGTTTTACCCTTAAGTCACTGCAGTTTTTTCACTGACTGTAAGTAATGACATTGCTGTAGCACAGAAGTGGAGTCACAGACCAATAAATATAAATTAAACTCCTACTGGTAGTTCAAAACAGAAGATATATAGAGTTTTTTTCCCCAGTATATATTCTCTTTCAAACAACTTCTTTCCATTCTTGATTTTGCAAATAACTTATAGAATAACAGGAATCATACCTTTGTGACTGCCGTGGTGTCTTTAGAAGACACTCAAGCAGAGAGAATCTTAAGTTCTGCCACAATAAATCCTCATGCTTCTGTTGTTCCTGTCCTTCCCAGTAATTGATTTTCCCTGAAGCTGAAAATGGATAACTGGTGCAGAGCATGTTTCCAATTTGTCTCATGCCATAGTTTTGTGAGCATCAAGGTCAGCAGGACAGAAACATGCAGTTTCAGTATATTTCCCGTAGTGCTTTGTATCACTAGCAGTGTCTGCAAACATGAATCCTCTGTTCAGAATTAAACTAAACCCCAAATTGTTGTTCAGTCTCTGGCAGTATGACATTTTACCTTGCTTTTTATTAAACCTTTCAGACAGATTTTTGTCTCTTTCCTACTTCTATTAGTTTATTTGGAAATGTGGCAGCAGTCTGAAAGACTTCCAAACACGATGTTTTGGCCATGCAATCAGCCATTAAAGCAGTGCTTTGCATATTTGTGGTAGCAAAATCATGAGCCTGCATTTGATGGCCTGTTTTAGATCATGCATTGCTTTGCTATGTAAAATTTCAGATAAATCAGAAATATTTTTTATTGATTTTAAGTGGTCAATCCAACACATGAATTTGGAAAGAAATCTTTTCAGCTCCTCAGACTATAATGCTAACAGGCAGCCAAAATCTGAAATATTCTTATTTCATATACTTATACATTCTCTGCTATACTGTTTTGACTTTTATGAATTGCTTTTGGCAAGGTTCAAACATTTAAATAAAGATATTGAAAATATGAATACTGTATTTTGGTCACCTTTAGAAAGCTCTGATAATTTTGAAAGTTCATACAAATATTCTCCAGATAGACAGAACCAACAGAATTGTATTACACAGAGGTAGGAAACCATTGAACATTCATACCCTTGAAGTCCCTGTATTAGAAATTTCAGACAGCTCTGAAAATAGTCATACCTCTCTGTAAAGTGAAGGATTTTCTTCTTTTATTTTTGTGTGAAAAATGGAACAAATTAATATAGTAAATATATAAAAAATGTCCATAGAAATTACTTAAACTGGTAGCGAAGCAAACATTGCATTATTCTTGTGGCTATTTCTCACTACTAGCAGTGGAAGAGGCAGTCTTTTTGAAAGACAGACTTTATTTCAAAATATTTAATTTTTTAGGAGACTATTTCGTCTTCCTATGCTGTCATTCTTTATTTTTAAAATGTAAAACTGTGCTATGAAATGTATACATCTACATCCATACAACAAGTTGCATATCTTTAAAATATAAAAATGTGAAATTAAAAATGCTTCCTATCTTATTAATGTGAACCACCTTTATTCATATTGTAAATTCTTTTCCCTTGTGCATAACAGACTGAGCCCTCAGAAATTCCTAATCCTATAGCATCAATAACCAGTATCATGATGTAAATACCAATGCACCTACAGAACTTCCTGAAATGGGACCAGTAGTAAAGTTAAGGATTATCTGTGCCCCTCTACAAATTGGTTTTGACTTTTACTGTCGATAAATGTTGGGAACTTTGAAATTCTGCTGTAGATACTGTACATCTTATTTATATATTACATTAGAGAACACTGTAATTTCTGTAGAAAATGAAACTTGAAAAATACCAGCAGTCAGTAAAATCCAAAAAAAGGAAAACCAATTAATGTAAATCTTATGTTTCTATGCCTATAATTACAGCATTTCAGTGGGCAGGCTTCCAATTTGGAAGGCAAGTCAGATTGTATCTTCTGAGGATTTGCTTTTATTAGTAAAAGAATACAGCTACACCTCAGTGAAAATAGTGCCAACTCATCAATTTGACACAATCAAGGTAAGACTCGTTCATTTACTACTAAATGGTACAGGTAAGGTTATGAGGCCATTTTTGTTTCCCTAAAAGAGTCAGCACCTTGTGTTTAATGTCTACTTTTACTCTAGGATTGCATGTGTATTTTAGTTATCCAAGTAAAAAAATTGCAGCTTTTAGAACTGAAGACAAGGCCTGAATTGTTGTTGTTTGAAAAAAACTATATTAAATATCTAATTAATGTAATTATTTCTTAGCATTGTCTAAGTAGTCTAAGTCTCATGAAGAAGTAAATATTGCAAAAGTCTGACTTCACAATCTGACTACTGTTACAGTAGTTTAAATGGAATTCCAGAAGGTCAAAGTTTCCTCCAGTACCTCTGTTTTTTTCATGTTCTGATTTCAACAATATACCTTAAGAGACTTTTTTTAAACCATCCTCATGGACCAATTCATCTAAAATTTGCTATATTTTGTAGGTTTAAAAGCCCCCACATGTCTAAGCTGCAAGAAAAAAATTCTGAACGCATCAATAAAAAGGTGATATAATTCAAAACAGCTGCATATACCATGCCATTATACAAACTGATACCATATTTTAACCCAGTTACGTGTTATTATCCTGTTAATCTTCGATTCTGACTGTAAATGTTTTATCCCAAGAGCAAATAAAAAGTAAATTTAATTGTATTTGAGAATAAAGCTACTTCTAACTGTACTAAAATATCACAAATGTTATAGTATCGTTTTATCATATGCTTATTACTTGCATTCTAATGTGCTGTGCTAGTGTTGAAAGTATGTTGCCTGATGAAAATTATTATTATACTTTTATATTTAATTGTGATTATTTATATTCTGTGATCATGTATCAGTTATAGAACTAGGAAAAGCTTTTTCTGAAAATCATATAACTCAAATATTTGGTGTTCCAAAGACTGATGTTGGACATTCCAGTTACAGGATCTTTCTTAAATTATTAGTTTTCAAAATTATCTCTTTCTCTGCAATCCAAGCTATGATTTTTTCAAAAAGTTATGGGTTAATTACTTGACATAAGGAAAATACTATTTTAACTTCGTGATTTGTCTTTTCTGTGACTATTCCACCACAAAATTGTACACTACATCTTTAGAAAAGACCTCTTCATGTTCCATTCAGATCATCTGCAAAATTGCTATTGGCTTCAGTGCTTCTGAATTATAACAATTTAATCCCCAAATGAACTTTCTGTCTTGAACAAATGAACTGTGGCTTCTGGACTGAAACATGAAACTTTGACTGCACAAGTACTCAAGAAGAGTGAATTAAAAAAAGCTCTAACAGACTGAATTTACTTTTCTAATTGATCACGTCACTTATAGAAGTAATTTGAATTGTTTCTATAAGTAGTTATTGAATCCAAACAGGAGCTGTCTGTTCAACATTATTACAATTCTATGGCTAGTCTAATCTCTTATTACTGCATTTTCTGACACCAGCATCCCCTTATGATGTCAATGATAAAAAAAATGATTGTCAGTGCTGCAATTTCTTTATGAAGATAGAATTTCTTTTATTTTCTCATTTTGCCAGATCTGGTGGAATTGATTAAGAGGTTGCAGATCTCTCCCTTGATAAGCCACAGAGCAAAGCTGGTGAGGGACTCTAAAGAAACTATAATAATTAGAGACCAAGTTTTTCCGCTGCAGGCTCAGTCTTCCTTTTAGACATTCCTTCTAAACAGAATCTCTCACAGCTCCAGTGAGCATCACAAAAGTCACAGTTTAACTGATCTTCAGTTTTCTAATGTAAAGTTTGTATTCCTCAAGGCTTGTGGCTCATAAAGTCCTCTCACAGTGCATCAGGTTTCCTCTTACATGTTGATCCTACATCAGGGAAAAGGTGAGATATTCTGCCAAACCTGGATTCTTGCCCCATTTGCATCACTATCTAAAAGGGATCTTTCACTCTGTCTTTCTTCTGTCTCTAATCCAATTGGACATCTCCCTTCATGTGCTGAAACACAGGCATGTGGTCTCACCATGTGCCAAGCTGTAAACTTCGTTATGATACAGGATGGACTTGCAGATGATTTGTACATTATCTCACAGATGTCTGTGAGAAAAGACTGAATTTTTCTCTGCTCTGCTCACCTCTACTAATATCAAGGAAATGTTTCTACCTCCATTGCCTAAGGAAACATGGCAGAACAAGCCTTCATTCTGCTGAATACTTGGTAATATGCCAAGAGAAAGACTATTTGTACTTAGAAGACTATTTGTTGCAGATGATCTCTTGACTTATGCTATAACACTATAAAAATGAAATCTAAATAAATATTTAATTAAAAAAGAAAACCCAAACAAACAAAAATTCCACCAAAAAGCCCAGTCCGTTTAACTAGATAACTAAATAGTAATTTTTCCCCTAAAAGTTGTATTTAATGTTTCAGAAGGAAGGACTGCATGCACTATTATATGTAAAGAACACCTAGAGTCCAGTAACTTTAAATCATAATATAGAAAACCTTGTATGCAATCATCACAAACAGGCACAGAGACACATCCTTTTATTCTCTGCTCTCACATTCTGAGATGGATCCTGTATGGATTTTGCTCACAAGAAATATTAAAGCAGTAAACTTTTTTTTCCCTCCACATTCCTACAGACCCATAAATAGGGTGGCAAGTAAAAGAAGTGTATGTCAGATATGCTCCAGCTGTTCCCCGCACTGAGTGCTCATTTCTTTTCCAGCTTACTCCTCACCCAATTTTCTTTATTCAAAACACGCAATAAAAATGCCAGGGAAAATGAAGAAAATTGCTCACAGAGGCTTATATGCCTCACACTTCTGTTGCTGCCACACCTCCATGCAGCCCTTTTTCTACTTCTGTAAATGCAACGCTGCCCAGAACTGCTGCCAGTCTGTCATCTGGCTCTCACAAACCATCAAAGTCTGATTTTAAGTGATCAGTCACTCTTGTCAATGTTGTTTTATCTTTTAGCTCAGATCTATCAGGCCTCCAGTCTGTTTCCCACATCCTTGATAAATGCTTTTTCTACTGGCCAGCCTCTGTTTTTCTGATTGCCTCCTCTCCCTCTGCATATATCAGCATTTATTAAAAATGAAAGATGTCCAGAAGAAGGAGTGCGAGCTGGCAAGATTCATGCAGAGCAGAAGTTTAACCTGAATTTTTGCATCCTACAGGTGTCTCTCGTCCTTTTCTACACACTTTCAAAACATGGGGCTTTCCTCAGTGAAGCATTTCATTCTGACTGAAAAGTACTATATTTTCAAATGACTCACCTCGCAAACAGTTTTCTTTTTCACCCTTAGTAATGGCTAGCACTACCTAACCCATGTCACATATTTGAACATGAAGTAATTTGTGTTGTTATCTACCAACATGTTGGGGAGCAACAGCTGGGGGAAATACAGTAAATATGACAAATAGGCCAGAACTTTTGATGACAGATTTCTGCACTGCTCAGTTATAGCCTGGCAGTATGCATCAACCCATGCAGTTGGCGTAGTCTGCGAGACTCTGCTGACCTAGATGTCAGCCTGGTCCAGATGCTGATCCTTGCTGCGTCTTCAGGGATCTGCATTGAGGGAACACATATACATGTATTTACCCTGTGGATTCCTTTCATGAGCCAAGGTTATAAATATCCTCCCCCTAGCAAGAAGCCCAAAGGTCTGGCCTGGAATCAGAGCTGAGCAGCATCCAGGGATGTGACTCAAACTGTCAGGAGAAACAGAGACTCCTTCTCAGGCCTATGTGCAGTAGAAATGGTGGAGGGAGAGATTTTGCAATTAAAGCTATTTTTAGAGCACACAGTTAGAGGCAAAGCTATGAGTTGTTAAGTGACAATACGTTGTCCCAGCAACCATCAAAGCTGTTACAGTTGTCTAGGAAAAACACTTTTGCTTCCCTAGCTACTCCAGACAGTGGGCAAGAAACAGTATCCAGCAGTCAGCTTCTGAAGACCTGGATTCACAGTGGTACTTTAGAAGCCACCAGCAGCACTAAACAGAGTTTAAAATTGGGAATAAAACAGGGACCTAGGTCATGGCTGCCCCAGCCCTCAGCTGAAGCGTCCACGACAATTCCTGTCCATTACAGAAGCCCACTGAACTCAGACCTCCAGCACAGATTGGACAGCCCAGTCTGACAGCTTATTCTGACTCTAACATTTAGGCCATCAGAAGTCTCTCGTTCTCCAGCAAGTCAACCCAATCAGCACTTTGGCTCTCAAGGAGTCAGCTTAGGATAAGACATCATTAACATTGATCCAGAATATTAAGTTGACCAGAGGACCTCTTCCTGAACTGAAGAGAGTAAAGAATGAGGAAGGCTAAGGAGGGGCAACCCAAGCCTACCTGTCTGACAAAGTAATAGAGCAATAGCTTTTCAGGGGCACCTCTCTTTCTTCAGCCCCTCAGGTTTCATATGCATTATGTTACATGATAATCCGAAAAACAGTTCTGTCCATTTTAGTAGATGAATGGTGAATATACAGGATATTTCTGTGTTACATGACAGTCTCCCCTCTTCCTTAGGCTTCTGTTATTAGTGTTACTAGTGCAGAGAGAGAAAATAGAGAGAGAAATAAAAACTACAGGAATATATTGCAGTTTTTTCTATATAATAATCAGGAAAAAAGTGGAAGACTGAGCACACAGCACGTGGCATGACACTGTATTGGGTTATGGTACACGGCTGCAGTGCTTCTTGAGGAAGAGTTGCTAACAGGGCTCTTGTGTGTGGGGTCATTCTAACCTGCATTTTGATGGGATATCAAGAGGGTGCTTCAGGAGACAGATGATCTTGAGTTTGCCTACTCTCCTTTGCCATTTGCATTAAACCGAGCTCAATGTTTCACCCAAATGCTCAGTGTGCCAGGGTAACTTAGGCAGGCAGTGAACTTGGCCCACCAGTACTGCATGGAGGTTCTAAACTAGCACAGACCTGTTTCTTGTGCCAGCTCAATGTTCTCTAGCCCTGAGGCCAGCTGGCACTGTCCTGACACAGCCATACTTTTAAGCATTCTGTCCAAAGAGACTGGCTGCATTCAAACTGCTTATGCAGAATTGTACTGGGCCAGGTTTAACTGCACAGTATGTCCAGGAATTGTTCTGGAAAACTTTTAGTTGACCTACAACAAAATGGTTCTGAAAATTTAACCACATCGGTGAATGATGACAAGGGCCTGTGCTCGTGCCCTTATTTTGCTTATGATGATATAAATTGATGCGGGGAACACAGTGGTGTGTTAACTTACTTATTCTCCCAGTACTCCCATGTGTCAGAGAAATACTATTCAGTCACTTTCTTAATTAGAGCCTGAGGCCAAGAAGTTAGGACTGATGTGCACAAACATATTGATGGAAAGAATAGTCCTTGCTTTCCTTCTTATGATGTTAGGTTGCTCTCTCAAGGGTCCTCTGTCCCTTTTTTTTTTTGAGCAGAAACTACTTAAATGTCTTTGTCACACCTATCCTTTCTGCAGTGCTACTGAAAGCTCAGCCTGTATTCTACCAACGCATTCATGACTTCTCACGTCTCATAATTTGTGCAACTCCCCAGTAAACAGCTGAAGGTCACTTCATAGTACTTCAGATTTCTCCTAGAACCTGTCTTCCACAAGCAGTGTTAAATGGGGAAGCACTATACAGAGATATTTCTTGTCACATATACATATTTTCTTTGATTTCCTGAGTGTTGTTTTGCTTGTTGTCCTACAATTATAATGTTCATTTATAAAAAGAGCAGGGTGCTCTTTTTTTCTCCTACATACTGCTTATAGTAGGACAGGCTACATGTCTGTGACAAGGATATCTGAAAACAGTAATGCAAGTAATATTAATTTGATCCCTTTGTTATGTTGGTCAATTCACACAAAAAAGAATGTCTTGACATACTTACAGATTAAGCCTTGACATACTTGCAGATTAAGCCTTACTTTAAAATCCCATATGAAAGGCACAAAAATGAAAAGGAGAAATGAAAGTACACAAGAAGTTAAAAATTATTAAAAGTACCAAAAGAAAATACTCTTTCCACATCCCCATTTTTCATTACTCTCATTATTTTGTCTTTTTCTGAGATATTCAAAGCTACAGTAAGAAAGACCATATATATTCCTTTCTCTGTGGCTCATTTGTATTTTTCATGTGGATCCAAGACAGTAATTTCTGAATGTACACTTGAAAATATAAATTTTTTTCTTCCGTTAGAGGTTACTGGGAGTTCAACATGGTGGAAAATAGAAAACTCGGCTCTAACCCATGTTCTCTTCACCTCACTCCACCATCCCAAAAGAAAAAAAAAGCAAAACAGGATTAAGTGAGTTTTGTTTGACATCTCAGCTGGTTTGTTACTGCCTGTGTTAAATTTAGGGGAAAAAATGCTGAATTCACAGGCTTTGATAGAACAGTCATTTATTTCACTGTCACATATAATGAAAGTCAAATGAAACAGTCAGTTACAAACATACGCAAAAGTATACTCTAAAGCTCAACATGAACACTCACATCAGAAAGGTTCTGAATAGTGGTAAAGTCACGTAAAGTTATTGAACAAAGTGCTTTAATTTACAACAGATTTTTGTGTTCACCAACAGCTGAGGACATACCAATGATTAACCTACAGGCTGGGTGCTCTTAGGTCTGAAGACTTGTTAAAGTATCTAGAAAACATGTCAAATAGTACTCTTCCTCTCAATCCCTGATGGATCTGCACAACTATACATTGTGGTTTCACTAAAAACATTGAAACTTCCTGAATGAGCTCAAGATCTCACTCTTGACAGGGTAGTCAAGGGAAGAGAGTGCATTTCTCTGTGCATACTGAAGTGCAGAAAAGCAAATGTCCTGTCTGAACAGTTTGATGAATAGAAAATAATTTGATGAAAAGACTGCGCGTGGATAAACTGCCAATTTAATATTTCATAATTTTTGCTCATAAGTATTCAGTATTCAAAATACCAGCAAACTTGCTGTAGCAGTGAGCATTAACTGCACTACACAGTAATAATGGGACTGCTGAAGCTGTTGTACATGCATATCTGTGCGCGTATGTATGTATGGCAGAATCTTCCACCATCTGTTTAAAACCATTTTGCACAGCCTAAGCAGCATCTCTTCAACCATGAAGTTACAGTGGGTCCTGAATACAACATAACAAACAAATCTAGAATTCAACAACTAATATCTTAATGTTTAAACTAATTTAAAGCATTCTTTAAAGTGCTCTTTTTCATTTTTTGTTTTTAAACCACTAATCCTTTTAAGGAAAACAACCCAATATTTCCATTTGGATGCAACTCCAGTATGCACACTTAATCTCTTCTGTTGGACCAACATAATCCAAAATGACTTGTGAGAAGGGCCCACAATATTACTTAGGCAGAGCAACGAAAGCCCCAAGATTTAAGTTGCATAAGATTTCACTGATAATACTATCTTTGGTATTTAGTAATGAAAAAAATCTGAGGCATAAATCGTTGACTTTGTCAACATCTACTACAGTCTGATGATTGCAAGAAAAGATAAAAGCTCTGATAAATGTTTTGTTATTTATAAATGTAGTAGGCATGGTTAAGAGTTCTTTAATTAAGGATTTAGTGCTCTCAGTCCCAGGCCTCTTGCCCTTCTTTCCAGAGATGCAGATGCCTCTAAAACCCATATAAAGTCAAACATCCCTGCCTGGTTTTAAATTTAACATAGCTGCCTAGTCAGGCTATTGGTCTTTGTCACGTAGTAGGTTACATCCACATTTACTGAGCTTCCAGATAAAACAACAGTATAGTGCTGAAATCTCCTTAACTACAAAGAATTAGTACATATTAACATTGTTATTTTTAGAACTGGGCAAATACTGGAAACAATTACGGCCCTAAATTGCTTATTATATATAGCAGAGTCTAGTTTCTTTCCAACATAGATAGGAAACCACAAGCAACTGTAAATATAATCATAAAGCACCATTAAAAAGGGGAAAAGTCTTGTAGTTTAGCACTGAGGATCCGGGAAACAGGATCACATATAAGTTCTGCTGTTTATTTCCTATGTGACCACAGGGAAGTGATTTCACCTTATCCCTGAGCCAAATGCAATTTCACATTTGTAGTCAGGCTGGAGTATCAGGGGATCAGGACTGCAGAGTATCTTGAGACCTCTGTGTCTCACAGAAGAAGTGATTCCTCTGGAGATGGTGCACCAGGAGACCTCTGAGTAGTGCTCAGATGTGTTCCCCCACTGCAGGCCAAAACTACTGAGATGTCCCTCATAAGACCTGCAGGTTTCTTTTAGAGGCTCAAAAATTGTTACACGAGGCTTCCTATCACCCAGGCACAGATGTTACCAAGAAGAACTGCAAGAATTCAAGATCCCCTCTACCAATCCTGCCAATAAAGGATTTGTTCAGAAATTTCACCCACAGCACAGTACGTGCCCAAATCCAGAGCACTAGTAAGATCTTTGCTGTGACCCCAACTTTCTATTAGTGCAACACATCAAACACATTGAACGCAGTTACTCCAAGTGTATTTAGAACAGTTCCTAATTGTCAAAGCATTTCAGATACCCCTACACAAAAAGCATAGCTTGAAGCATCCCATAGCAAATCCACTTGTAGATCACAATGGAAACTTCCTATGGAGCTGGTATCTAGTTCCTGTCTTTCTGATAGAAAGGCTCACGAATGAGGACCTGGATGAGAAAGGCAAATGCCTGTGTCCCCTTCAGCAGCAGCTAATTACTGATATCAATTGACAAGCATAAAGTGTGATTCATTAACATATCCACACTGCCAGCAGAAGGTTCTCTCCTTTTTCAAAAGATGCTGGATTTCATCTTATCCTGCATTTAAACAAGTCTTTTAACAACAGGAACAGCTCCTTTTCACTGTTTCTGCCTTACCTTTCTTCTCAGAAATGTCTACTGCCAGTAAATGTCTTCTGCTCACAGAACAAGATGCCATGACTTTTCCCTTCAAGGACTTATCTTCTGCTGAAGCTCCCTTTTATCCACCTTCAAAGGAAGATAAGGCTCTGTAGTTTACAGCAGGAGTCAGAACTGATTTTAGAATTTGTTTAATAGGTGATTTCTCTTTCCAAAAGATGAGTTGTCAGCTTCTTTGTACACAGATATTGTCAGCCAACACTGAGCACAGGTACTGCTGAGATGGATAGTCTGGCATGTTCTCAATTCCTATCACCATGGCCAAGAGAAAATATTAAAGTTAAAAGCTCTTCTGGCAATATGCAGTCTGAAAGTAACATGTCTCAGTTTGGATATCGTCATGTAGTGTTAATCTATGAGTATCTACATTCTCACGATAGTCTGTGGAGATTAAGTCAATACAGTATGTAGAGTGTGGAGAAAAAAAATTTCATCCAAAAGTAGACACCTGATGTAGACATACACCTATGGCAGGATTCAGAACTTTAAGCAGAAATCTTGTGCCATTTGAGACACACTAACTTATCCAGGCTGTCTGAATAGTGCAAGCAGATATGACATGGTGCCTATAGAAGACCAATATTCTTTTAGAGAAACAACTAGAAAGGAGGTGCAATACTGCTTAGTACCCAAACTAAAGAAATATATGTCTCTGATAAGATTAAAGCCTATGTTTTATACTTATACATTATATAACCTATATAAGGAAATATATACTAATATATTAAGTGAACTTAAACTTATCTTTAAGTATCCTAATTTCAAACAAAATCCTCTCCAAAGTGCCAGTTCGGCTCTTCAAGGAAAAAGGTTCTTTGATTGCAGTCCAACACAGTTCTGTAGTATTGATCTATTAAGCTGTGCAGGAGAAATTCAGGAACTAAGAAATTTGCTTCATGTAAATGAAGTGTGCTGTAGATATGTCAAAAGGTAGAAATTGTCCCAGAAAGATTTTGTGAGGAAAAGCATTGGTCAGAAGGGGATAGGGGCCTGGGAGGGAGAGGAGGAGAGAGGAAGAAGGATATTTTTGTTCAATTAGATTACTTGGATAGTTTACAAAAACTGTTCATGGTTAGCAAGGAAGCAAAAGGGTAACCATGCCAACATATTAAATGTTGCTGTAAATGTGTCCAAAATAATGTCATTGTAGCCAGTAAAAATTACACTTTAATTTTTTAATGTACTTAAAATTGTAGAAAATTAACATGCTAATTTGAAAAGTAAAGTGTAAAAAACAAGATAAAGATTGATTCTTCTCAGCTGTCCTCAACTGTTCGTGAAACTCTTGTCACCATGATTGTAACAGGCAAAGATGGAATAAATCCGTAAAGCTGGGTTCTGATATTAGCAATAACAAAGAGTGCTCTGATGCCTAAGAAAACCTCTGACTTTCTGAAATCATTTTAGCATTACTGATCAGAAATCAACCAAGTAAAGGTAGCATTTCCCAACTGGACCTTGACTAACTTCAGTTTAATTTGGTGGTCAACACCATGATCACTTGAATCCAGTTTTACTTAGGTAGGCAGGACCAATCCAGCATGAAAAACTGTTTCTACCTTCAATATCTCAATAAGGCCCTACTATGCTTTTGTACAGATATCAATGTGTCATGCTGCACATCTGGTTGTTGATGGTCTGCACGAATCCAGAACCCAATTCCAGGTAAACCGGGTTACTACCAGAATCTCTCACGGAGGGCTTCTTGATGTGGGTTATCACTTTAGCACAGACAGTGAGATTATCAGCAGACAATGTTTTTTTAGGAGTATGGTCTGCATGTTTAACATCTCACCCTTGTTCCCTCTCTCAGTGGTACCTCAGAATCTGTGGCTGAAGGACCAAAGACCACCAAGACATTTTATATACTCATTTGCAGTATTACAGAGGGTAGGGAGCATTTCCTCCTATTACAGGTAAGAAGATGTACTCCTAATAAATGATTGGACATAGGGGCAAGGCTTTTCTGAACAGTGCAATTATAGAGAAGTAATATCTCCTGCATTAATTTCTGCTTTAATGGCAATTGAAATGACTATCTGCAACATAAACATGTTTCTTCTAAACATGAGGTACTAACTCATTTAAAACTACATTTCTAATGACTTAGAAGTGAAAAATAGTTTTAAGTTATTGGTTCTCCAATCTGTTTTAAAAGAAGATATTTCAAAACAAGGAGGAAGATAAAGTGAAAGATCAGCTCCAGGGACAGTAATAACTGTCCCTGAAATATTCATATGTAATTATATTCACCTTGGATCACATCTGAGCTGTGGTGGGAGTTTTAATCTGCTGTTGACTTGACATCAGTATGAAAACAAAACTATTCAGTCACTTTAGATTCAGTGTTTCAAAATCAGTTTTCTACTAATAAACCCCCTGAAATTTTAGGAAACTCTAGAGACTTCTGTTCAGGCTCATTCTTAGCTTGAATGCAGACATGGGTTCAACTTCAATTCAATCAATTAATTCAGAGAGTTACATTAGAATCTGACAGTTAAAATTATCCAGATTCATTAACAGAGACAATAATGGCCAGTAACTCAAAGGGGGAGAAAGCAAAATATCTGGCTTTCCAACTGAGCTACGTTAAGATCTAATAAACACTGTCAAGAAGTTATCCAGATTGCTAATCAAAATAAATCTGAGGATTACTCTGTTCTATGATGTTTTAAAGGAAATAAGTCTCTTCAATTCCAAGTCCACATTAAAGCAGTATTTTGTGTTACAACTCACTGCCCTTTAGTTTAACAGGACACCTCCTTAGTGGCCTTCCAAGCTGTAGACTGCTGGTCAAGGATGTTGACAGCTCCTGACATTGGCGGAGACAGTTGTGGGTTCTCTTGAAAGGTGTCCAGCTGGGGGAGCATGTACAACCCCTTGTCCCTCCTCCAGAACATCATGCCTCCATAGAGCAGTATGTTACTTTGTGTTTATATTTAATAATCTCCTTTCTTCAAGCCTTCAAGAAGGGAGGTCTTGGGACCAGCACATTATCCTATAGCTCAGGAGGGTTGGATTTAATTTGCTTGATGCACTACAGGCTTTCTGTCTGACCTGGGGCTAACCACTTTGGACTAAGGCCACAAGGGGATTTAGGTAGAACCCAAATCTTCTCCACTCTTGCTTATCCAATACCTAATTTTCTGCTGGTTGGCATGTGCAAAATTGCCTCAGCTCTGATTAGAGCCAGGCAATTTTTATAGAAGAATTCTTTGTTTGCTCAAAAATGCACTTTCGTGTTGATGGAAACTATCTGCAAATTTGTACCAGATTTGACCAATTGTTTCAGCCAAAAAAAAATATTGGAAATGTCAAGATGATTTGTTTGAACATTTTTAAGGAAAATATTTTTGAAGCTGTTCCATTTAGAATAAATAATCAAATATTCAGTGAAATAAAACTAGAGCCTGACTCACCCTCATCTTAGGTAAGAACCCCCAAAAGAGTTCATTTCTTGCTTATTCTCTGTAGCATTAAAAAGGAATAAAATTTTCTAGAAGAAAGACCAAACGTATCTAACAGTGTAGTGACTCAGTGTTCTCTATGAATAGGAACAGAATTTAACCTTTTTTTATGATTGGACAAACGTATGTTAAAATTGATGACACTTTCCAGGCAAAATCCTAAAAACATTGGTCAATTAACAGCAAAGTTGATTCTCCTTCATATCTACAAGATAATCTAGGGACATTATTTCCAGTCAATAATTCAAAATAGAGTTTAACATCTCTCTGTTTTTTAGCGATAAGATTTATGGGCAGAGAACCAATTTTTCTCCCAGTATTTCTTATTGGTTACTTATTGCTTTCACTTGATTCAGTTAATTAGATTATTATTGTTCAGATTGTTTCCAGTCATGCACTTTCTTTATCGCTGTTATACGCAATAGGTATGCCTAATTCAAAGCTGGCAAGTCCACTAGGGGGAATGAAATGTGAAAAGTATCTATTGCATTTTGTGAAGTTCCTCTGGATGTTTATGCCATTAGTTGGTTTATTTTGTGCCATAGTCTTTTGTAGATAATTCTTCCTCATCCCTAAAAGATGCTGGATGCTATTATGAAGCTTAAGGAGAATCATAACTGAGTTGTTAATTGTCAGGATATTTAAGGCACAATTCAATTCACCTAAACCTAGGTGCTCAGCAGTATTTCGGATGACCATGTACATCTTTCTGGCTTCTAGCTTCTGCTGAGAAGGATATGGACTTTCTGTGGGAACTACACATCTGCTATTCCTATACGTAGGTACTGCATTTCCAAGCATGTCTTAAATACGACTGAACTCTAAAATCTTCAGGGCTTTTCTTACCTGGGATTCTGGCATTCAAAGAAAAAGCTTTTGCTAGCACTGTGTAACTTCTAAAGTAAAAACAATACCCCTAAATGGTCTGGAGGTCTGCAAACAATCTATGTGTTAGACAGTCTAAGCTCTGTTCATCAAATAGTTTTAACTCATTGTAAAAGCCAGAAGTTCATTGCTTTATTCTGAAGAGACTAACAGGCGATAAAGGGGCGGGGGAAGGGAGATGAGGAGGAAAGCCAAATTATTGCCTTCAGCTTATGAACGATCTGAAAAATTTGGACCTAACTCCTGAACAAAAACATAGCAGGCTTCTTTTTCCCCTTTCTGATGGCTACTTTTCCCACCACTATCAGTTTAGAAATTTTACTGTGCAGGATCATGTTTAGAATTTGTGTATATCTTGGTCAGTGTAACAAGCATATTTCTTAAACTGACAAATAAGATAAAGACTTAGCCTGAAATCCAAACTTTCCATAGTTCATTGGAAAATGAGAAGTTAATTATATTGCATAAAACTAAACTGTCTTTAAGTTCTTAATTCCTTGATTATTCCATTCTGTTGTATTTTTTCCATTTTCACAATTTTTGATGTTTGAAAGTATATGATTCCTTCTTGTTTAAACATGTCCACAGTCTTAGAATGCATGGATATATGTATGTACATCTGCATGCATGTGTGTGCGTGCGAATGCATGTGTGATGCCCCTCTTCAGCTGCATGGCTCTCAGTGAAGTAAAAGTACCTATGCCCACTCACAGGCAGAAGAAACTTCAGAAGTTGCAGAACCTGACTTCCAGCCCCTGGTTCTGAGTAATTTATCATCTAATCATGTCTGTTGCCTCCAGCACATGGATTCAATGAAGTGTGAGATGCTTTGCCTGTAAAAATGTAGGAGTAAAAACATACAGTTCATTTTTCCATTTGTTAATAAAGGTCAATAGGCATCTGTGCAGAGAACATGCAATAGTCAGGGTACTTATGTGTAAATGTGATCTCTCTCAGTGACTTTTGTAAGCTCATAAACTTCATTTATATATATATATTTATGTATAAATATATATATATATACCAAGTAAGGTATTTTCAATGAAAGCTTCATTCTCAATGAACCTGTTACGGGCTGGTTTTCCGTAGCTGACAAATTCATAATTTCTTTCCTAATTTTAAAAGCATTCAAAACTCCATGAGTTAATCACAGCTTTCTGACTTAAGATAAGGCTTGATGAATATCTTTTTTCCACCAAGTAGTAACAATCTTTTAAAATTCAGTTAACTTACTTTGAATTCACTGAATCATTTCATTTGTCATAACACAGTCTTTTATAACCTTTTTTGTATAAATAGAGAAAATTAATTGCTTCTGACCACATCAAAGTGTTGTTTCACTATACATTTAATCATTAGCTTTAAATGCTCCCAAACTAATGTTCCAAGACATTGAGAAGAGGTAATAAGTTCAAAGCAATATGAAACATAAAGCAGGACTCCAGAGTGAGTTGAAAGGATTTTCTTTAAATATATAAGAGCTTTCAAACCCATTGTACAAAACTTTGTAGGAATTTTGGCTAGAACTAAAAAAAGAGCCTTACTCCTATATTTAAATGTATTACCAGATCTGCTAGATACTGTATGCCCTTCTGAACTGAAACAATCTGTCTCCAAGAAATAAAAGTACAAAAATGAGCTTAATTAGTTCTAATACATCTCAGAAGTTGTGCTTGTGGCATATTAATGAAGCTGATGAATGGCACAAATACTTAATATGAAATCCTGCAATACTGGCAAGTTTCACAATATCTTAATATCAGAAAATTAAAATAGTGAGTTTTCTTTTACATGTCCAAATTGCTTTTGTTTTCCGTTTAACAAATATTTAGGTTTAATTGTTCATGAAGACAGACGCGTCAGTAAAAAGTTTTATTTTGAAGGAGCTATTACTCCAAACCATATCTTCAACCTTCAAAATATAAGTGCACTTACATTTCAAACACTCTGAATGTGTTGGACACGTGCCTTTGTCCTGGGGAGTCTCACAAGGTGTGATGCAGTTCTAAGTAATTTAATAATCTTAAGAGACAACAGTAAAACAAAGGTGAGGCATGAGAAAGTCTTATGCACTTACTAAGAGGAGATTTAATGCCTGCTACAAAGCCTATTGTAACCATGTCTTTCCTATATGGGGTTTGGATCATGACCATGATTTTCCACATTGCCTTCAATCTTTATCCATAATTGGTAAACTGAGAGCAGCAAGATCAAGGCTGTCACTTTATTTTTTTAAGTTCCCATGCAAAACTGCACATGCATGAGTTTCATGCTGAAAACATTTAGTGCTGTTGCATAAAATGGAAATTTGTGAGTGTATGTGAGTGCCAGCACTGAGCTGACCACAAGTGCACATTGCACACGCACGCAATTGATTTTTGTTAACACTCTGCGTAAGGGCATTGTGGCACTGGATAAAGCACTGGACCAGGACCTCAGGAAACACAGCTCCAAGTTTTGTTCCAACATGGGCTTACATTATGATAGTAAGAACTGACTGAGACTCAGTCCCTCTAAGTAAAAGGTACCATTGCAGTCCTTTATCTTTCTCAGAAGTTCTTACGCGTATCAATAACCAAAGGATTACTTGAGAGCATTCCTTAATAAAGTCTGCAGCTGTATCGTAGTAAATATAGGTATTCACAGCATCCAGTTCCTTGGAGGTGTAAAATCATATTCACCTGTTCCTGAAAAATGTATTTCTATATTTATTTTTTTTAATGTGATCTCCACCAGGTTATCACAATTTTAACTTGACTGAAAATAGAGGCTTGCTCGTCATCCCAAATACCTTGACTTACTGGCCAGATGTAGAGGAAAAGGGGACAACAGCCAGGTACAGGTTTACAGGCTGTCTCCAACTGTCAACAACCTTTCTCAACTCCATCCAAGCATAGTAGCTCAGTCTGTCCCCAGAAAAAGTGTGATTTTGTTTCCCTGTGCAATTTTCCCAAATGCTGCTCACTTTTTGAAAGCTGAGTAGCACCTGTTTTTTCATAGGCAGCCTTTGGAGGTGAAGAGGAGAAGAAATAATTTGGGCGTTGACTTTTTAGCTCTTGTACCTTTGGTGCATAATGAATACATGCCATAAGCCCTTTAAAGAAATAGCCTATTATTAATTAAAGAGTAATAAAGAGCTAAAGGAAATTCTCTTTCCTTTGGCTTAGCCTGTTTAGTTCAAATTGTTTTAAAGCAAGAAATAAATCTGAAACTAAAACTTCTGTATATAAATCTGCAGAAGATCATCTGAGATAGACAGAACCACATATGTTTATAGTTGAGAATCTGGCAGCCAGAAGATGTAACAACTGATGGTCAAGATGTTCTGGTTCAGAGTTGGAAAGTAAATAATTCCTGAGAGGAAGGATTCTACAGTTCTGGGCAGCTGATCCGGTAATAAAATAAATAAGCAATAAAATCCACTTCCTGTTTTGAGAGTTCACATTTCATACTGGCAAAATTCTCCTATTAAATTCAATTTCATGCTTCCATAAATAAACCTGGCACCTTTTTAAACATTTTTCCATCTGTTTTACAACTAGAAGTGTATTATTTAATGCACTCTTGGGATTCACACCAATGGGAAAAGGACTACTTGTGAAGAATACAACATTTTAGTTGGAGACAGTACAGAAAAATAATCACTAGCTTCCCTAAATTCTCAAACAATTGTAACAGGACTCTGATGTAATCATTTTTATCAGGAAGGAGAAAGATTTTTTTCTTTTCTGTGTAAATGTTATTTTTATTCAACATGAAATTTATTTTGAACCAGAACAGGATATCTATTTTTTTGTTTATGAACAGATATATCTCCTTCTTCAAGATATGGCAAATGGTTCCTATATGTCCTAACAGAGTAAGGATCTAACCAAGTCAGCTAATACCAGAAACTCCTTCAGTCAGAAGCTACCTTTATTGACAAAAGAACTATAATAGTAATGTAAATAGTCATCTTTAATTTTTAATGTCATTTGCATCTATATATCCCAAATTGCTGTACAAAAGCTCCACTATCTTTATTTCATATGTGACAATATATGGTTATCACATAAGAAAATAAAAATACAAAATCATTTGCCCCAATCATCAACAAGCTAGAGGCAATCAGATATCTTAAGACACAGACAAGAGGATCAGTGCTTGACTCTCCTGCATCTCCATCTACGAGCAGTGCCAAGGACAACTTAAAATTCTCAGGGTTTTGCGTTCTTCTTGATCTTGGACTGAGGTGCAGTGGTGGAATTGTGTGAATGCACACCTACCTTATTCACTGATTTTCTGCTATTATTTCCAGTAAGTAATTCAAAAGATATATGGCTTAGCTGCTTAAGTGTGAAATCCAACGATGTCAGCACTTAAGGCAGACAACCTGTTAACCTCTCCAGCACTCCTTTAAACAGCAAAACTAATCCTACAAAAGCCCAACACATGCAACTTCCACTAGGTAGAGAGAGCAAGCTTGATGAGAAAATTTGTCATAGAAAGTAGCAGTGTGTCACAAAAAGGGAGCACAAAATCCTTTGCAGAGCTGAAGGAGGACTATTGAAGCCGTAGTAGAAATTAACACCAAATGATTGCCCTCAGGAAAAAATTAAAAATTCAGGTCAAGACAAAGGAGAAACTGTCTCATCATAAATGGATCTTTGCCTTGTAGTCTTAAGACTGTACTTAGCTTTAACTAAAGCCTTTGACTTACAATAATGCTCATCTTCCTTGAAACAGCAGGCTGAAGAAACTGATACAGTGCTTAAAACAAAAAGCAGCAGCTCTGATGGCACCTAAAGAAGTCAGACTGAACACTGTGGAAAGGATAAAGAATAATATTATTTTTGTTTTCCAGCTGGCCTTGTACCTTCTGCACAGGAAGGGTACTCACAGGCAAAGGGTATCTTCATGAAGATGAAGACTCACAGGTGAGCATCCTGTCTCCCCTTGTGACTCTGACATTGCCACTAACGCTATCATCACAGCCATTCTCTGTCACCAATACAACAGGGCCTCCTCCAAAGCCAGGAAATGGTTTGTTAGGTGCAGTTCTTTACCTTCTTTCATGGAAAAAGAAAAAGACTTGTGAATTCCGTTTTGTTGCTAGCTTGCTTTGGTGCCCATGTGTACACATGTAAACCAAATACTCATCTAGTTAGACCCATCCAAAATCCTAACATGAGCCACAGAAGGCATGCAGGGATCCTCAGCTGTAACATGTGCTGTAGATATTCTCGTTAGTCAAAGGCCTTAATCCATGCACTATAGGCTTTGAATGCGTTTGACCCTTTTTGGTCAGACATCTGCAGGGAGGCTTCTTGAAGTTTCAAATATGATGCATTTCCTTGGCATGCTGGATCCAGATGATTTTCTTATTGCTGCATTGCTGAGAAATTTTACTCTTTTAAGTAACAGTTGGAAAATTATTTAATACTGTATTTCAGATTTGGCCCCCACATTGTCTTTGTTGCTGGGGTAGATTTACTAGGGGATCAAGGAAGCAAGGTGCAACAGTGCCCCTCCATTATATTTGCACTCATAAATTAAACAGCTCCAGAGAGCATTCCAGGGGTACTGGAAGTCAGTCAGTCATATATATTGTTATATTGTTAACAGAGCCCTTGGCATGGTTCTGACCCAGGCCAATGGGCACTCTCCCAAACAATTCCTGGGGAAGTGTGGAACTCTAGGGTGAGTCAGGGAGCCCTCTGAAGAGTCACTTTGATGCCACCACACAGTTCTGAAAGGTAAGAGAGTTCAGCGGTATGGATATGGGCTGTTCCATGGAATAATGGTAGGAGTAAATTTAATAGAGTCATGCAACCCTTACCATTTCTGCTTTACTCGTGGCAGTCTTAGGATCAAACAGGAAAAGCATTGATGAGCTGATTTTCCATATATCAACACTGCAGCTGCATCCAGTTGAGTACAGAATAACTTTTAGCTTAAGAACAAGACGAGTAAACTTTGGGTTTTTTATATTTCACCTTCCACTCCTGATATTTAGATTTTCATGTTTCCTATAGCTGGTTTTAATAGAAAATAAGTAAAATTCAAAAGCTTTGGGTCTACTTTGTTTCAAAGGAGCAGCTTGGTGTCTTCTAATTGTCCAGAGGCAGCATGCAATTTTTAATTAAGCCAGCATCTCCCATCAGCATTTCCTTTTTTGTCATTTAGGGACTAACAACAGCCCAAAAGTATTTCCTGCATTCACAGCTTGTAACCGCTCCCTAGGGATTTCAAGCTCATAAATCTTTCTAGCTTTTCACAAGCAGAAATTGCCTTGTGGTAATCCAAATAATCACCTTACTGAATCATAATTTTCCTGGGTTTTGGTGCAGTGCAGTAAATAGAGGAATTGCCTTGGAGTTTTGTGAATGTGTGTAAGAGAAGGTGCATGTATATTCATACACACATGCGCATATATGTATATGAATATATACATATATAAAAGGATGATAAACATCATGTAGGAATTAACTGTTGAGCAGACCACCTGACTGGCAATCTTACATATGCAAATACAGTGCCAGCACACCTGGTATAAAGCTCTGAACTCCAGTTCAAGAGTAGTTTTCTGCTCCCACTGCTCCTGTTGCAAAGCTGTTCCAAGATTTCACTGCTGTAACAGATAAGAATCCTCTGATTTCCAGATTGAATTTATTCAGGGACCAATTTATACCTTTCTGTTGTTGTGCCAGCATCTTTTGGCTTAAACCACTGTTCTTTTTCTGCGGTATTTAACTCCCTGATGTATTTATAGAATGTATTCGTATTACTTCTCAGTTTTCATTTGCTAGGCTAAACTAGCTCTCATGACAAATTAAATAAACCCATTATTCTCTGATCATACTAGTAATCCTTTTCTGCACCCATCTTTCTTCAGTATGCATTACCAGAACTGTATGCAAAATTACATCTCATATCTCAGTAGTGCTTTATAAAACACCACCAATCCTTACCTACCTCTGCATAATTTTGGCACTAATCTTGCAAAGAATTCATATGGTGAAATTCTTCATCACCTTAGCAATTTCCACACTCTTTCCTTACCCCCAAAATGTCATTTTCTTATTGCTGAATCCTAGCCCAATCCTACCATTCTCAATATCACCCAGTTCCTCCATATTCAGTCTTCTAATTCTGTGCGCCTGACAGGCTTCAGGGCAGACCTCTTGTATAAAAGCCATTAATGGGAATATTAATGTTCTGTCTACAAAATGATCATTTATCAACAAAGCCATTTTCTCCCAACCTTTAGTTCCTTTAGTGCCAGCTGCTCTAGTGCCCTTTCCTGCCAGATCCTAACTAGCTTTGCAGTTCCTTTACTGATCATGTTTTCTTTGGCTTTGCTGATAATCTTTCAATGGCCACCATATTAAAAGTTTTAACTCATGTTGAGAAAGTTCATATTTGCATTATTTCTTTTTTGTAGAAATTTATTTATTTTAAAAAAGAAAAATTGATAGCTAATCATGACCTGCCTTAGATAAATCCTTTCAGTAACTGACCTCCGTACCTTTAATAATTCTCTTATTCAAAATTTGGTTTTAAGACATCAGATTATTGAACTAAAATCTAGGTGGTCTGTAGTTGTTCAGACCACTTTCTTACTACAACTTCTTTACTGTGTGATGTGTCTCAAACATCAGGCACCAACCAGGCTTTATGGATTTATTAAAAAATACTCTCTGCTCCACTTGAAATTTTGTTTCCCAGTTCCTTCTGGAGATTATACTTATTTTCCACTTTGTCCCTCCTGGAGTACATTAGACATCTCAAATTGTGCTTCTACTCTAACTGTGCTGGTTTGCATTTCTGTACTTTTTTTTCCCCATCCTTGTTTTTTTTCCCGATGCTCAAAAACCTCTGCCTATATCCTTGAAACCTGAACTGAAGCATAATTCAGTTTACAGCCTACACATGATTTATTCTTAATTTCTACTTTATCTTCACTACATTCTGGCCCAACTTATTTTTTCCACCCTTGTTCTTTTTGTTCACATGGCTTAAGAATCTTCTGCTATGTGTTTTAATATCCTTTGCAAGGTCTAACTCAGCTTGACTCTTTGTTATTCTCGCTTTTTCTCCCCATTTTTTGGCCTCTAAGGCAGTTTTCTTTGATGATCAGTCATTTTCCCCCTAATCAGTGTAGGCACTCTGCTTATTTCTAATATCCGTTTTTTTTTTTCTTTGTGACTACTCATCTGGTCAGATCTGGAATCACTTCCTGAAAGTTTCCTTTTTTTTTTTATCTCTCTGAGACAGAGTTTCGTGATAAGTTTTGTACTCTTGACTTTAAGGCTCCTTCTAAATTCAAGCATCAGTTTCAGATCCAGCTAACTGTCTAGTTTCCACGCTTTATTAAAATTTGCCTTTGGAAATTAAGAATGTTGATGTTTATGATTAAAATTTCCATTCAATTTAAAATAATTATCCTGTGATAACTCAAGTCTCGTGTCATTCTCCATGAAAAAGATCAGCTCATCTCTGAGGTCTTTGATACTTAGTAACATCAGATTTAGGTTTTCAGCATCTTGAATTAAATCTGTGCCTAGCTGATTAAGAGGTAGGCTACAATCTTTAAGATATTTGTCCCTACTAATCTTTCCTGTGCTTTTGACCTAGGCATTATTTATTACTCATCTGGGCATTGGCATATATGGCTATAGCTATGCTTGTAGACACTGCTGTGATCTGCTCTTTGCCTCTCAGACCCAGCAGGCATAGTTTGACCACGTCCATACTAACCAAGCTGTCTTTGCCTTCAGAATATATTTGCCACATCCAAACTCTCTGTCAGGTACTTCTGTGCCCATACAAATTCAAACTGAGAACTTCTCCTACCCTGCTATCCCACCACAGGCTAGAACCAGTTTTGGCACCATTTTAACTATTTAACAGTACAGTAAGCCCATGTCTATACCTGATCAGTTCTTAATTTACACGACAGCCTAATTTGTCTGGTCTGCTCAGCACTCACAGGTTGTGAAGTGGGAAGTGGGAGGAAGTTTTCAGCTCTCCTGTATACTATTGAACAGATAGCAAAAGCTTGAGTTGCCACACTCTCCAAATCTGCCAGTCTTTTGACTGAGCAAGTAGACAGTGAACTTGAAGAGATACAAATGTCATTGCCCGAGGAAGAACAGTAGGCTTTCTGATATGCTATGGCAAGGCCTACCTCAACAATAGGATCCAGGCTGCTTACCTTTGATGTTAGACATGCACCATATGGGGAAGGAGACAATCACTTTACCAGTGGATTTAGCAGAAGTTTTCTGGGGAATAGACAAGCTCAAGTGCCTGAATCCCACTCCAGCATCTAATGTGAGATGGGCTTCAAGACCTAAAGGGTGTTTTGATACCACAAATCCAGAATCGTTGGCTTCTTGGATATGAATTTAAGTTGCTTCAGACTTGCTGGAGATATTTAGTAACAAAAACACGGTAAGTATTCTACAGTAATGAAAAAATCACTTATTTCTAAGTTATTGCTCAGGAAATTTGACTTCAATTAATCTGACATTATACCACAATACAAAATGGAAACTGTTCAGTTCAGTTTAGACAAAATGATCATCTACTTTAGAATGAGGTGAAACTCTGATAAAAGGGATATGCCTTCCTTTTTAAAAAACCCTGAAGCTCCAGAGTAAAACTCAGTGGAAAACATTGCAGTAATACTTTGTCTTCTGAGCGGTATAGGTGTATTTCTCAGAAAGCCTCAATATGTTTATATTTCAGATTGTTCAGTTGTTTGAGATTGGTTTTCTTTGAATGCAAGAATGTAAATTTTGACATACGGCATCACACTATGAGTTTAAACATACCCAATGGTCTCTGAAAAGCATGAACAATAAATAGAAAATTCTGAAAGATGGACAGGTTGTGAATGATGGATAAGCTCAAATGTTTTTCCTAGAAACTAGACGCTTTTCTATAAATTATTTCATTTTTGAATAACATAGTATCTTCACAGAAATAAAGATCACTTAATGAAACAGAATCTTAACAAAATAAAAAGACAAAGTTTGCCAGCTATTTTATTCGTATTTTTTATAACTCTGACAGTTTTCCTTATACCCTTTTTTGTTGACATGCTTCACATTTACAAAATCATATATACTTTGAAAATAAAAAAGAAGTTTTGAGATTCAAAATGTGTAAAATCTTTACAAAAACATAAAGTCAATACAGGAATTAGTTAAGAAAGTTTGTTTTGCTAGTATTATTTAGCAGCCCTTGGGTTGCTGTGATATCAGGAGTAGGCATCTTTAATATATTGGGTAAAAAGTATGTCTTCTAGTTAAGAGACATATGAACTAAGTAATCAGAAAGAAACAACCCTCTTCCTAAAATGTTATCACCTCTGTGAGAGAAACAGGACTGATAAGCCCTGAAATTCTTTTATAGAAAGAATAACTGAACTATTTTTACAAACATTAACTAGACCTAATCTTAAGAAGAATTATTTGTATATATGTAGTTTGCATTGTCTCATATTTCCTTCCAGTAGCAGTGCTATCTCTATCAATGCAGCCCAGATCAAACTGAGAATTAATTTATATCAACTGGGACTTTTGAATTAACAGAGATGCCTTCTTCAGAAAGAGGAAGCAGAACTGGTTTGGTCTAATAAGGTGTTCCAGGTTCTGAGGAAACAAGCGCTCTTGTGTTTGTGGAGTTTCACATTTGTGTTTCACATGTAATCCTTTGACTAAAAATTTCCATACAGAATCAGAACCTTGACCTAATTTATAAGTCATTTTTGTGGAATACTAGATGCCACAGTAATGTGAGGTTTGCAGTAGGTTGCACAGCAATACATGAACTGGTTTACAATGATCTGGAGAGAGAAATGGTTTCTGTAGACAATAAAAATCTGAAAAATAAAAAGTAAAACAGGAATGGTCACAAAAACTTTTAGTCAGCATGACTGATTTTGAGAACAATACTATAAGTCTCTGGTTGTTTTGCATTTGCACTTAAGCTTCTATGTAACATGACTGTGACTGTGTTGTGCAGTTAGAATATGTTTAAGCTTGAGAACTAGATGTGGGTACTACACGTGACAACATTTATGATCTTCTGCAGAATATATACTGTAATATTTCCCCAGATTAATTTCTGTTTATATTCTAGCAAATTCAGTTGACCTATGGTATACTGACACAAATGTCAATTTAAGACTTCTTTTGTTGGAGAATTTCTGCAACTTCTAAATGTACAAATTAGTCTCCTCATCCTGTAAAGGTAACACTGAACCTACACATTTCCCCTTCTGCTTTTCTTGGAGGATCATGAAAATTGAAACGCACAAAGAAAATCAACATAATCACACTGTTCAGGACCTGAACTTCTGAGAAGTATCCTCTATCTGTTTTTTTTGTCTCTTTTTTTTTTCCTATAACTCTGCAAAGGAGCAGACACCTGATGAATGTCAATGTTATAGCCTTAAAAAAGTCTGATTCCTGGTTAGAACGCATTTAGATGGGTGAAACCACAAAATTAACCGAAGGTATCTGGAAGCTACTTAAAAGTTCAAGACCCGCGCAAGTCTCAAATCACAGATAACATGGGACCCTGAGAGGCATCAGACTTACATCAGACGTCCAACTTCTGAAATGTTTTTGAAAGAAACAGAATGGAAAAGGGAGCTATAAGAAGGATTCATGATTTATAATGCTTCCATAAAATTATTTTCTGAGACATCAAACATGTATATTACCTTTTCATTGCATAGAATAATTGCTAAGAACCATAAGTGTAGCTGCTTTTCTAATAGAAAAGAATATGAAATTGTTTTTCAAGTAGTATCTGCAAGGAAACATCTGCTAGCAGTATCTCAGGTACGTCTTCAAACATTTCATTAACAGGGGAAACTGCTGTCCATGACTGATTCTTTCTCAAACAGCTCCAACTTGACAGCCACCAGAAAATGAGTATGATCAGAAAGGAGGAGGAAGGGTATATAATGTCCCCACTGACAATAAGTATTATCATAAATAAGGATTAAATTCTCATCATACAGTTGATGAACTTTAGAAGCTTTCTGTTTTTTTCTAGGATGTATGTCTTTCCTGGCTGGTACTCTCAGCAAGTATGGTACATGTTGCTTCTGGGAATGACACCACAGCTGGCCTTGTTCTAAGAGTTTCCTATTTCTGTTGAAATGAGTTTGCTTTTTTGTTCATATTTGATAAAACTTGTTTCTCCCCTCTCCCCCTTGAGTTCTTTTTCTTCTGTGTTATTTTTTCTAATCTGTCTCCAAATCTTGCTTGACTGCTCTCATATTTTTCAACCCTTATTTCTCTCATTTAATAATTTGTGTTGCTCTGCAGGTTAGCTTTTCTCTCTACATCATTCATTATATCAAATCTTCCTTTTCATTTCTGATAACCTTGATATATCAATCATCTGCTTCCTTCAGTTTCCCCAGCTGTTCTAACAATGCCACCTATAATGTTTCCTAATACTGCTCATTGTCATACTTAGGACCTCACTTTTCCCAACAGCCTGGAAATCTTATGTTTTCTATTTGTCTCTGATCTGAGTGTTATTTAACTTGTCACTGCAACAAGAGCAAGACTTTTGTCTGTGAAAGTTGCTTGGCTTTAGATAATATCTTTTGATGTTTCTCAATTACAAGCTTTTTAATGGTTACTGCTGTGATATCACTGATTCGATGATTGGCACAACATAGAGTTTTTAAATTAAAAAGAGCTGTACAAACAAACTTAGCCTTTTCACTTCTACCTCAAGACTACACATATCTTTTGTACTATGCCATCTATTTCCTATTTATTAACTGTGATGAACTAAAAGGGCACACTAACTTGTAAAATATTATACTAATATGATTTAATTCTATTTTGCAAAAGCTTCAAATGTATCATGCAGTGGTTTGATTCTTCTCTTTTTATATTGTTTTTGGTCTTTATATTCACATGGAGCATTGTCAGTAGAATTTTCCCCTTACTTACAGTCTATACCTAAGCCTTTTTATTTCTACATCTTCCTCTTTCATTACCAATGCTTAATTTTGTTAACTGAAACATACTTTTGTAAATTGTGAAAGGAAAGAAAGTTAAGTAGTTTTCTCATTGGCACTGCTATGGTTCACGTGTTTCTTATATGGTGTTAGAACTTCTTTAATCAGGAGATTCAGGCTATGAATCAGAAGAGGCAGCTGACATGTTTTCATATGTTCCAAGAATCATGTAGACCTGCATCAACAGGAAGGGGACTAGTATCATTCCTTGGAATTGTGACCCACAGCTGTCATTGACAATGGCACATTGATGAGATGGTATGATCTCTTGTAGGGCACAAATCAAAGCACTACATCATTGTGACAAAAAGGTATCTATCTTTCTCAACAAATAAATTGAACAGTGTGTGTGTAGATTTATGTATATAAACATATTTTTTGTTGTTTCTGTCATGACTTTTTGTCAGGTTACAATTGTGTGGCAAAAGACATTTCTATCAAGCGTGCTTTCCCTGGAAATGTTAGCTTCTTTTTGTTTCTTACTGAGCTGTGGTGTGCAGTTAAATACTTGTTGTATCAATGGAGATTTGAGTGAGGCCTCTTTCTGTACCCATTTATGCTGAATATTCTTACAGTAGCACAATATTCTTTTGTGTAATTTGCAATAAACCTTTAGATGAAAAGGAGGCTTAAGAACTTTCGGGTGACTGCATGAATATTTGCTTGTAGCGACTTAAAAAACCCCAACAAGGTAAGTCCTGTGAATGTCCATCTATTAATGCAAAAGTATTTTCTGGAGATTTTCCTTTTCCTTTTTCTTTCTTTTTCTTTTTCTTTTTTTTTCTTTTTCTTTTTCTTTTTTTCCTTTTTCTTTTTCTTTTTCTTTTTTCTTCTTTTTCTTTTTCCTTCTTCTTTTTCTTTTTTACTTTTTCTTTTTCTTTTTCTTTCTCTTTCTCTTTTTTCTTCTTGTCTTCATTTTTTTCTTCTTTTTCTTCTTCTTTTCCTTTTTCTTTTCCTTTTCTTTTTTTTTCCTTTTCTTCTTCTTTTCATTTTTCTTTTCCTTTTTCTTTCCCTTTTCCTTTTCCTTTTCCTTTTTCTTTTTCTTTTATTTTTTATTTTGAGCTTCAGGGTTGTCATATCTGGAAAGAGTTCAGAAGGTAGTTGGGTTTCATCAGATTTTTCAGACTTTTTCCTAATTTCTCCTTCCCTGTGAGGACACAATTCAAACAAGATATTTTCTTTTCCCACAGATTGACACAAGCTACTCTTTTCCATCAATAGGTCATATTTTGCTTTACTTCAGGCTTATTTGGCAGAGTCATCACTTTCAGTAATGGACTTCATTTAGAAAATGAGAAGATGCTCCATCTGAGATATGTGTTTCTCTAAACTTCATAATTATCATAAATTTACATTAATCTTGGTGATCTCAGAGGTTTTTCTGAAATCCAGTGTAGAAAGTGTAGAGTCTTCTCTTGCCCTTAATTAAGACTAATGATTTGTTTTGCCTAGCTCATGTACTGTCCTTACTTAAGGAGAAGCATCTCTTCTTCCCAGTCTTTCACCCTGACGTTGCCCTGTTTGGGATGGATTAAACCCTGAATGAAGCCAGAAATTGGATTATTCTGTTGCCTAGGATTTGGGACATACATGTGGAATGAAAGAAGGAAAATTTTAAAATGAATCCTAATCAAGTGGGGAATATATTTTAACTTGGGTTGTCGTAGCTGAGTTGCTATGGTCCTGTCATCATCAGTGTGTGGGTGCACTACCTACAATCCATTTTTTAAAAGTCATTTGAGCTACTTCAGGAAATCAATGAATTAACCATTTTGAAGTTTTTCATTCTGTCCAGAGCAGTCACTAACTTTGACTCAGCTAATAAACTGATTCCTGAAGTTTCAGATCAACCAAAACAACTTTTGCTGAAGATAAAATCATCAAATACACACAGAGAATTGCTTAGCATTTCATCCTCCATGCATATATCAAATAACTGGGAACAAGAGGAGATGGGAGAGTTTTTGACTGCATCATTTGCAGCAGCCTCAGCACAACTATACCATAGGCCTTGTCCAGAACAAATGATGTTTGCTTTGCTTTCTGCTTGTGAGGTTGTGCCATGGGAAAGAATGTGTAGAACAGACTTGCAGAAGGATAAAGAAAGGACTTGATGAGAGCAATCTTGAGGAGCACAAGGCAACATGTAGAAAATCATCCAAAGTGTTTTGCTTGGCAGTATCACAGTCGGCAGAGACTTAATTAAGTGACCTAACAGTCTACCTGAAAAGCTTGAGAGTGAATAGAAAGATAGGCCAGCAAGGACATTCAAATAAAAATCAACATAATCTTTTTTATCTAACTCAAGTTTCAGAAAAAATAACTACATAAAACAATCAAACAAACAAAACAAAACAAACAAAAAAACAAACAAACAAAACCCCGAAAAAAACCAACCAAACAAAAAACCCAAACAACCAACAAACAAAAAACCCAATCTTTTTTGCTAAGCTAGTCAAAATTAAGATCTAGTTTGAGAGAAACATGGGATATTTTATGCCTATACTGTTAGAGTTCAGAAAAGCTATAAGAAACTGGAAATAGTATTATACCGTAGAAGATTCTTGGCAACCTCAGCTTTAGGTATTGCTGACTGTGTAACCTGTAATATACCATTTTGGCAGGGGCATAGACTGAGCATACATAAAAAGGTTAAAATGATATTAAAAATAGAACAGAGAATTAGAGAAAAATATGGCTGACAGACGGTATCTAACATGTACAAAAGGTTTCCACAGAGACATATGTCATGAACTATTCATATTGAAACAGCAAATATACTAGCCTTCTAATTATTTTAGGATTAGAATTGGTTTTATGCTAGCCAAGCAAAAGGACCCTATAATGGTACAGGGTAGGATAATAAAAGAAGAATTTTTAACCTTCCCTCCAAACTCATTTAGCCAGATCCTCTCCTAGCAAAATTCAATTGGCTCCAGAAGGGCTGCACCAGAGAGAAATTCCAGTTTGATTTTTGCAATGTGAAATCCAGCTCACCCATTCTTCTGTGCTTTCATTTAATCTGAAAAGTAATGACATGTGGCAGACTACCCTTCTGCTGAGGAAGAACGATTCCCCAGCACTCATAGCTGGGTCCTAGCCTGTCAGGAACTGTCGCACAGAGAAGATCTGTCCACCTGCTGCCATCTCACTCCTGGCAGCAGGCTCAGGTTTTGTTCTCTATCAGCATCCTGTCCTGCTGTGTGCAAGACTCCTTGGTAACATCTATCACAACCAGAGCTGTGAAACATAGCAACCTCACTGCTGAAATCTTTAGCGTTCCCGTGCTGGCCATATTGTTTTCTTTTGCTATTAAGTAACAGTCAAGATCCAATTTTTAAAATATTTCACAACTTCTGTAATTCCAGCACAACTCCATGAGTCTGGCAGACAACCAGGTTATGTTAAATGCTGCTATAAACAGCCAGAAGCAGAGGTGTCCGCTTCCTTGGTGTGGGATATACAGTTATACCCAGATGCTGGCTTAAGAAATTCCAGTTCCTGACAAAACAGATCAGACTGAGGGGGTGGGAGGGGCATTTTATATGTCCCACTTCTGAGGAAGACTATATAAGGTAGATATTTTAACATCAAATAGCTATGCATAAATAAAACCTTTCAACTTTTCTAAGATTCAGAACTACATAGAATTTTAAGGACTGTCTTATCATGGATACCTGAAAAGTCTCTATTTGTTTTCCTGATAACTCAGTAATTTGAAAATATAAAATAATTATTTTCAACAATGATTTTCCATCAAGTATTTTTCTGAATTTCCTTTATGTGAAAGGATTCTGAAATACAAAAAAACCCAAACCCTTCTTTCTCAGTTTTGGGAGCAGAAAGCTTTTCATTTCTTAGGGTTTTAGTTTGTCAGCAAGAAACATGGAAGTTTGAGAAAATAGGTCTATTCTTTTTGAAGCTTTGGCATGGGGAAATAGCCCAATATTTCATTGGTTGTGATTTGAATGGTGATGGGATAACAATCATTATTTTATTACTATTTTCAAGATACATTATTCTTTTGCACAAGTTCATTTAAAGGAAGAGTTTTCTTATATAGTTGTTAGATCATATTCTCATTACAGATCTACTGCAAAACCGTCCATAAACAATTTAGGTGTAACTGTAGAAATATTCAAGTTGTTTGAGACTTCACACGTTCTTTGTTTTGGGGTAGCCCCAAGACCTTTGAATGCATGTAGTGAAAAAACAACGAAAATTAATACCCAGGATCCCAGAGCAACAAACAACAGAAAGGACTCACATTTTCTAGATTTCATAAATTATATATTCCCATCTTCCACATTTCTACAGTTCTAATCTTCCTGAGTCTGCTACACACCCTCATTTAAAGGGAATTATTCTGTGACAATATAAACATTAGTTAAAGTTTTACAGTAAACTTTTTGTACAGTTTATACTATATCTCCACCAGATGTCAGCAATGCACTCTCTAAACTCTAGCCTCAACCTTTCCCCGGTATTACAGAATCATGTAACATATTATACCATATTTAAACAACCAGAGAAAAAGAAAATTATTATCCTTGCTTCTGAAGAGACTCGTGACATTACTAAGCTTGTCCAGCTAATAATGTGATTCTTTACTTAGTTTCTTTTGGGAAGGAGGCTTTATTGCATATTGGACCACTAACATGCTCATTGGTTTTTTTCTCACAGTTTCTGCACAAGGCTGACTTTCTGTGCATGTTTTCCTCTATTAGACTATCAATAAAAATGTATTTGATTATATTTTGCTTTATTGTGAGACTATAGAAGTAAAAGTAATAATGAATGTATGTGGGCACTACTGCTACAGTGTTTGTTTACCTGAAAATTTTAGGGCAAAATGGAAATACACTACACCATTGGGAGTGGCAGAGCACTGAGGTTAGTAGTAGAGGTTGTTATCTTCAGGGATTCTTCTTTACCAAGAATGCAGGCATCCAGCTGTAGCATCCAAAACAAATGCAGAACATTAACAGGCTCTGGTTTGATTTCATAGCAAAATCTTTGTTATTACTTATTAACTTAAACCTCTTAAAGTTCTCGCAGACACAGCAACAAAAAACTGCAGAATGACCTCTATTGAGACAGTAATGTGTGTGTGGTGCCAAAGCAGACATGACAATTTTCACACTATAATGTCCCTGGAGCTACACCCACAGACTTCAGAGCACTGGGAATTTTCGTCTTGTTTTTGGTGGTGGTGGGTTGGGGTTTTTTTCCCCAACGTTTTCTAGAAATAGATTCACAAATTCTTTTGGAACAGCATTGATCTGTCAGAAGATGAACTTTCAGATTTGGCCAAAACTACGTAGAAAAGATACCTCATGTCAGGGATAAAATTTCTGGTTAAAACCACAAAAAAGCAAGCCCCATTTCTGAGTGAGAAGGGAAGCCTGGGAATTCATTTAATTCATGATCAGCCTGACTCACAGAGGGCTTTTAACAGTCCAGGGGATTCTTCTGACTGCCCAACTAGAGACTGAGGTCTGGAACCATAAAAGCATTTAAGCGTCAAGCTTTATGAGGATGAAACACCAGAATATCTTTGTGCATTGAAATTCAGAGCCTTTCTCTGGATCAATGGGTAATAAATATACAACTTGAAGCATCTATACTGGGGGTTGGAAATGGAAGTTCATGCAAAGATCTATAGTCAGGGTTCATCCCCAGGAAATGGAGGGTGTAGGTGAATTCTCTGATCACCAAGTAAATAGGAGTGGGTTTGTTGGTTTGTTCTCTCTTTCCCATTAAAACCTCAAAAGCTGTTGGGCTTGTGTCAATGCACAGCTGAAAAAAATTGTTGGAGGCGATGGGAAAGCTGATTCCTGCCCAGTTCTAATTTTAGGTCTGGCTGGTAGCACTCCATATTATTCAGGTTTTCTGATAGGTGCAGTTATACAATACACTTTTCAGCTGCTTATAACTTTGCCAGAACATTAGCCATGTGGACCAAAATTTTCCATGACTTTGCCTGCCTCAGGCTGATTTTTTGGTAACTGCCAATCAAATTATTCAAGCCTTTTAGAGTATGAGTTGGAGTTGGGTGGAAATAGGAAAAGTGTGGGGATTTTAATGTTAGTAACTTCTGTTCATCGATTTGTTTAGCTAGCATTAGCCTCCTTGTGCTCAGTACATGGGAAATCAGAATGAGTTCATGTGCATCTGTGCAGTGCTTGCTGAGCTCTGGTGATCAACCCATGTTGATTCTCCCAGATTATAAGCTCTTGGGGAAAAAACAACGACAACAACAACAAATTCAGTTCACAATTCTTGGTGCTTTTCATTTTAGCTCCCAGGATCTACAGTGAATATATACTTACCAATCGAGCTTAAACATTTCAGCTTGTCCTGACAGAAGGCAACCCTACAGACAACGGATTGGAAATACATTAAACTATGTTAATGAAAGGTGCTTCCTCACTCTGTTTCCTTGCCCAACAAGAAGGACAAAACTGGATTCCACCTTCCCCTTCACTTCCCATCCTCACGACTGATTCCAGATGGAGCAGCAACCTCCAAAAACAGAAAAGGATGTTGAAGTCATTGAAGACAATCAGGCAGAGTGGAAGAGAGAGCCTTCAGATGTGTGGGTTTGGATGATGATAACATAAAAACCAGAATAAGGTGGTGGCAGGGGGATATGAAAAAATGAGACTGGTACGAGTGGATTACTGGAATGCTGGGAACTGTGACTAGAATTGAAATAGAAAACAGACTGAAATTCTATGAAGGAATTGGAAATGGGCCTGAAAGACTGGCAGGTGGAAGGAAGATATCAAAGATTAAAGGAAGTTGTGAGAAAGTAAAGAAGAGGCTGTAGAGCAGAAAACAGCAAGCTGAGCTTGAGCCTACAAAGTTTACTACAGAAGGAACCTGGGCAGGAAACTGGTACTTCTGGGCAAGAAAATAGAGGGCGGAAGCAGTGATAGGTTCATTCTGCAATGTGTTTTTAGTTCTAGGCATCACCTTGAATGAGTTGGGATTAGACGGAGAGATGATGCACACCTAGAGCTCATCCTTCAACAGAATCAAGGCAGGACCAGTGCAGACTCATGTTGTCAGTGTCAGTGCAGCAGTATGGGTGTCACAGCTCAATTCTCAGAATTTCCCAGTATTTCAGTTTAAAGAAAAGAGGAACACAGTTACTGATCAACTGAGAAGGTGGCAAAAATTATTTTCCCTGGCATTACAAAAACTGAGAGCAGAGATAGGGGGAAATTTATCTCTAGAAGAAAATTCTCAATTCCTTTAACAAGTCAACTCATCACATTCACTAAACGTCTTTCAGTGTCTAAAAAAATGCATAAACCCCAGCAGAAAACACCTTCCTTAATTACATAGCACTTTTCTGTGCCCAGAGCAGTCCTTAACCGAAGAAGCTTTGTGAGAAAAAAAATAGCACTAACTGTGTCATTAAAGACCTTCTCATGATGTATACAAACATGACTGAGAGCAGGTTGGGAAAACAGTCTGAATTTGGTCTTTCACCAGCTTTTGAACAGTTTTCTTTAACTTGTTTGTATTTAATACTCATTAGTGGAGATAGATTTATTCAAGCGCCTAAAAAATAAACTATAAATTCAAGCTACTGTACCAAAGTCCAAACCCTGACTCAGTTTTTATTTTCTCCCTACTCAGTCAAATCTCCCTCTAACTTTAGTCAGATTAGGTTGGGTGAGGATTTAGCAAAACTCATCAACGACTTCATGATTTGGCTCAGAGCTCGGTGAAAAATGAACTCTTTAAAAGGACTGTCATGGAACTTACATAAATTTACCAAGTCAAAGTATGGAATATTCAGTGATTCATGGCAGTGTGGTTTTTATTAGAGCTTCTCTGAAACACAGCAGGCTTACTTAGCAAGGGTTCGCGCAAACATTTTCTTTGGTTTCAAGCTGCAAAGGTTCACACGCTCCAAGTTTCACTTTAAGCTTTGGGTTTGAGTCTTGGAAATGCCCTACTTTCACTCAGTTTTTGTATCCAAACCATAGTAAAAGAAATCTGGCATGAATGTGAACCAAATTCAGGCTGGCTGAAGTCCACCCAAAGCTGTGAATGCAGTTTAGAGGCTTGGTGTGGTAAATGGCTTTTTGTTTGTTATTAACCGTACCACTGACATCATGTTGATACTCACCTTGCTTCTCCCAATGTGCCCCAGATCACATGGCACCTTTGTGAAACTGCTGTTTATGATAAAAATCATAAAAAAGGTAAAAGGATACCATTACACTTGAAGGTCTGAACTAGCAACAGGTTTCAAAAGAAACATTTGAAGAGTTTCTTCAATTGTATAACTACATTTTATCCAGCACAGTAAAAAATATAGTGCTATTATATCACTTTATGTAAACTGTCCCTTTGCCTACAACACCCTTGCTATGTTAGGAGTTCTCCATAAGCATCTATGAAGTGATTCTACTGACCACCCTTGAGTTCCCAGATAAAACCCCTTTTTAGCTATGTCCCTGTCAAGAACCTCATACTTTAAGACCTCATAGATTGCTTACCTTCTCAGTGCCATTTCAAAGCTTCCTTTTTTTTTTTTTGCATTTGTGATCATATTTGCTCCTCGGTTTCTAGAAGTTTAAGCTTTCTTTTTTTTGTTCCATTACTATATAAGGAATTATAAAGACTCTTCTTTCCCTATTTTCTTTTCTGTGAATTAATTTTTTCACCTCCTTACTCCTATGGTTTTCTCATTTCTCAGATATGATTTTCAACCTGATCTTACTGAATGCTAGCATCCTGCTGTGCTTTCACCTCTCCACCTCTCCAAGAAAGCCAGAGAAAATTAAACTGACTTGGGGATGGTTCTGATTTCTGATTTGATTGGAAAGTTTTTTAAACAGTTATAGCCATAGTGAAGACATTCATTCACATTTGCTGGAAGAAGGACAGTACCAATATGACGTGAAGAATGAGAGGAATGTCACAAGTACTTGCAAACAAAGATGAGCTAGGCTCAACAACAGTATAAGCTGACTGAACTTTATAGCAGGAGACACTTATTTTAGACATCAGGCTACTATTAACATTCAGTTTAAAACCAATTGAATATCCTTTCACTGTGACCCTTAATTTTGAGCTGACTGACACCCAGTTTAGAAAAACCTCGATGTTTTAGAAGAATTTAAATTTAGAATTTAGAAGAATGGTAAACTTATTTTAATTTTAAGGGAGAAAATAGTGCCTAGTAAATTTGAAATTGATTTCTTAGCTTAACAGAAGTAGGAGGTACAGAAAGAGGCCTACATGGCAAAATGATTTAGAGAAATACAGAAATAGTAGTTGATTAGAATGAAATTCAGCCTACCAAATTAGATGCCAGTGTCCATTCCCACAGTCAGAACAGAGCAGAGGTCAATGATATCAGTTATTTTCTTTGCTCTGTTTTCTATTTGCCTAACCTGACTGTTCTGCCAGTGCTCAAACCATCACTGACCACCCCTTTACCAATGCAACTGTTTTCACAATTGCCCCATGAGTCTCAAGCTGGTCTAGTGTTCGTAGACACAATCCTTTTTCTGAAACAGAGGGGAGTTTTCTCTCTTTCTGCAAAAGGAGTCAAAACCCCACAATTCCAAGCCACCTCTCACTGCAAAATATAAGCGAGACCTTGATTTATTTGTCCCATGCTGGATCTGATTCCACCTGAGCTGGTTTGGTCATCCAGCTGCCATTATAGGAGGATTTCACTTAGATCTCAGGTCATAATAACTAGCCTCATAAGGACATCTTTAATATCCCTGAGCATATAAAATGGCAGTAGACACTGGCACTTGAGACACTTCTACCCTGCAGCTATGAGTAAGATGTTTTTTCTTGCCTATTCAAAGCAGCTATTTAAAGCTAGTGTTTTGAATAGACAAGAACTAGTAAATGGAATTGCTTACCACACATGGACTAACAAGAACATAAGTAGATAAGACCTGAAGGCTGAAATATGTTTTGTTACTGGGGACAATGCCATTATGAGAAGGACTCCAGGATTAATGAACTCAGGAGACAGTGACACAAATAAATAACATCTATGCAGTGTAGGTAAATTATTTCAAAGCTAATAAAGTGCTTACAGCCAGGTTTTACTACAGGTAAATGAAAAAAAATCAAGTGCTTAAAAGTAAGGCTTAATGGAGTAAAAGGATTTATATATGAACTCAGAATAAACTACACAAGATTGCAGTGAGTAAGAAACACTGGAGAGAGAGGCTTGTCTAAAATACTGCCTCTTCCCTTAATAGCTTTTGTCATAAGCACTTTTGTAAAAGCCTGCTTACTTGTTCTTTGAGTACAGTTAAGTAAAGCTGATAAAAACCACCAGATCAGCCCACTTTGACAAAGAACACACTTGGGAGAAGAGAGATCTAGTCTGAAAGTTTCATGTTTTCTCTTTACAAGGGAATAAATGAGAAGCAGGGTGAAAATATAGGACCCCTCTGTTCATACTGTTACAGTTGAAAAATACCAGGTTGTGCAGAACAGAGGGGTGTTGCAGGAACAACCCTGACTTTGACTGTATCTCTGACAGGAGAGCTATGGAGTCCCATTTCAAAGAATATGATGTATCTTTAGGTCTAAGTAGAAAATATTTATAATAGAATATACCAAACCAAATTGCCTCCCTCAGAGGAACAAGCACTCATCACTGTGTTACCAAGTCAAGTTTTCCTTTTTTGCTTTTTTTATTTGCCCCAAGAATCCTTTGGGTTATTTAATGTGTGTTGGTACAACTTCTGTAATAAAGGCAAGGGGCACCTCAGTATCTGCTATGGCTTGGTAGTTAGGACATTCATAGCATGAAGATGTATGTTTCAGCCCCAACAACCTAAGAAGAACACTATATCTAGTTTTGCCACTTCCTCTGTGCATGGGCTGACGCTAAAGTAGGATACCAAACCTGGATCCAGCAGCTTAATTTCTGGATAGCTGTGCTGTGCCCTGTGTTCGGTCTTGTACTTTTGTTGTAATTCTTTGATTTTTCTTGACCGGATCTTTGAATTCCAAATGTTTTAAAGTAAGAGCTAAATGCTGACTTACTTGTCTAGGTCAAGACAGCGGTAACTCTAATACCAGTGGTAGAACTACATGTGCCTGAGTAACCACTGTCCAAAAGAAAGATCTCTATGGGCCTACACTATTACATGGATTTTTTTATCAATCACACTCTTTGATTTAGGCTTCTAAATCCCATCTAAACTGCCCTCTAAGTTCATATATTCCTTTGTTTACCAAGCCCAAGTTACAAGCCCCACTGTATTAGAGAACTTTTCGATCTCAAATGCCTCACAACATTGCTGTGAAGTTGAGAACAACTATATTCTCATTGAAACAAGTATAGAAGTTAAGACACAGATAGCTTAACTAGTTTGAACAAAATCATGCAAAGAGCCTGTTGTAGTGCAGGCAATTGAGCCTCATTTTCTTATATTCATCCTTCAAATGATCCTTGCTTTCTTCTCATCTGTGTAAGTAATATTTTTACGGCAAAAATAAATAATGTCTGATACAATAAAAGTGCATGAGAAAGGAGAATATGTGGAAAAGAATTAATTGATTAAATAAATGGGCAGGATAGGTATGCCTATACATAGAATGAAAGTGGCCTCTGTGTCTGTGTCCTCTGCCTTCAGAATCCTCCAGTTTAACATGTAAATTGGCTCCAGGATTGAACAAAACAAACGCTAGTGCCAGCTTTTGTTCAATGTAATGTATTCCATCTGCTTCATGAGAAACTAAATAACTTTCTGGACCATCCCAGGTACATAATCATGTAATATGTAGTACTAAATCATAAAAAAAGCAATATAATGTAGCCAAGCACTCAAAATTCTACAGAAAGCCACCATATTGTTACACTACAGATCAGAGGACGGCTGTCATAGCTTCGCAATTCTGGTTGAAAAGGATTAATTCCTGGATTTGTCCCAGCCACCTGAGGAATGCGTGTGGTCATTCTGGCTCCACAGATTGTCAGTAAAATAAACTCTTAATCCCTGCATTCAAACAGACAGCATGAATGAATTTCTGCCAGGAGATACCCATTGAGCTCCAGTGATTAGATATGGCACCTAAGATGGCAATGATTTAAACTTGAGTGCACTGGGAAGATGCTTGAATCTGTAGTGAATCTGTTGCTTCCAATGACAGTGTTGCAGAGCTGCATGCCACCAGACTCCTTGGTCATCCCCTTGTGACTCTCTTCACCTTTGGCACTCTCCCATTTACTAATAGATGAAGTGGAGTAAAGGCACAATAACAAACAAGTAACAAGAAAAGCCTTTCAGTTCCAAGTGTGTGCATTCGTAGACAATTTGAACATGCAATTCTGGAGACAATATGGACTTTGTGTTCTTCTTTATACACACTGTAAAGCTGTAACTGGCTTCACTTTCAACCAGGCATCTCCTTGTCAAAAACATTGTTCAGAAACTCTAACAACAATCCACTTAGCATACTTTTTATTTTTCCTGAGTTTGAACAGGCTTAAGTTAAAAGAATAAGGTAAAAAACAAAGGAACTCACATTTTTAAGCCATTTCCTTCCAAGTACCTCTTCGCAGTTCCATCTGCATATCAGTTATGAGAACAGCTAGTTCCTTTCACTTCTGAGCTAACTGGTATAACCACCTGCAGATGCTGTCCCAAGATATTTGCTTCCATGACTTCTCTCAAATCTTAAAAGAAAAAATCCCAACTGTATGCAAGGGTCATGGGGAGGAAGAAACTATCAAGTCTTTCTCCATCAGAGAGAGTGTCTACAATGAAGATTCAAATGCTAGATGTGGACCTGATTTTTTTACCCCTTCCTTCCCGCAAATGGCTGTAGTGGTTAACTTGGTTGGTGCATAGTCAGAATCCCAATCTTCCTGTTTGCACATTGACATCTTTACAGGTGATATGAGAAGCATGAGATGGTTTAGACTTAGCATAATAAAAAGAATATTCTCTGTATTGAAGTACTATTCAAATGTTAGAGACAAAAGTAGATCCTTCTTATTCTACCTTCTTGGAAAAACAGAGAAGGTAAGAAACATCTTTATATTAGTATTTATTAATTTGCCTGTGGAAGATAAAAACAAAAAATAAAACTTTTTTCTAGAAATGTTAAAAAAGCTGAAAAATAAAAGCTACAACATAAAGCAAAAGACAGTTTTTTCTTCCCCAGATTTCTCAGACATTTGAGGAAAGCAACCTTAGATATATATATATACACAAGCATGGATATACATATTCTTAATGTCAAAACTTAGTTTTCTTTTGCTTAAAAGTTGAGAATATTCTGACTGACTCTTGAAGCTGGAAAAAGGACTGATCCTAAATGGAGAAGAATAGGCTTTTGCTTTTGATTAAGTAAAGGTTGATGCAGTTGCCACCTGGTTAGAAGCATGGTTACTCTTTCCTCACATAACTTGCAGTATGTGTTTTGTGACCACTTCACCCCTGAGTGGGAAGGAAGGGGTAAAGGATAAATAAATCAGGTCTTCATCTAGCATTTAAGTCTTCATTTTAGCCAGTCTCTCTGATGGAGAAGGTTGGCTAGTGTCTTCCCTCCCATGACCCTTGCATACAGACTGGGATTTTTTCCTTGTACACTGAGAAGTAATCTTGAAGTAGGTGGGTATCAGTACTCTTCACCTCTCTTATAAAACTGTCACACAAGCTTATAACATAGGACATCATTACTCCTCTGATGTTTTGTTTACATAGTATACAATCATAGAATTGTTAGGGTTGGAAAGGACCTTACAATCATCTAGTTCCAACCCCCCCGCCATGGGCAGGGACACCTCACACT
>JANHGB010059622.1:1534-50995 GCA_026283785.1 Coracopsis vasa | reverse complement strand
AGGAAGTTGTCTTCCACACAATAGAGGAACCTCCTGGATTGCTTGCGCCAGGCCATACCGTCCCTCCAACAGATATCAGGGTGGTTGAAGTCCCCCATGAGAGCAAGGCCTGAGAGCATGAGGCTGCTCCTATCTGTCTATAGAGTGCTTCATCCACAGAGTTCTCTTGATCAGACGGTCTGTAACAGATCACCGCAGTAATGTCTCCCATTATGGATGGCTTCTATGGAGTAATCAGTGCAACTTACATTATCTTTGAAGAAAAACTGGGTGGGATTCTGGAGGAGATGTAGCCTACCCAGGACAGGTGCCCTTTGTCTTGGCACATATTGGGTAAACTGCTGTGCTAATACACCTTTTGAAAGCTAGGCAGAAATTATAACATATTTTAGGTTAATAAAGAAGTCATATGAAAAATAGTATTAAAATCACAAAGGAGTCTATTCTGTTGCTGACTGGCACTCTTTTCTGTTCTGTGGAAATCACTGAGCCATTTTTTAACTTCTTTCCCATTTATCAAAGACAATTAAAAATGTATTTACCTTTCTCTAAAGAATGGTTGCATTAGTTATTATTTTTAATATCCTGAAAAGCAAGATCATAAAATATTACAATTATTTAAGAGATACATTTCCTCAGATATCAACATCTGTTCCAGTTTTCTACATTAGCAAGTTTTTATTTGATTGTCCTCTTGCACTGGTATATATCAAGATGAATTCTACTCAGCCTGTGGAATTACAGTGGTGTGGATAATAGAACCTTTTTGACTTATTTGACAAACCTGATGATTTTATGAAACTGATTTAGAGAACTGTTAAGAAGAATTGCCAATATACCTCACATTGGCAATATTTACATTAGAGTAAATTCTCATTTGGTATATCTTTCTTGGCTAGACTTTGGTTCAGTTTGGCTTGAGAAAACTGACTTATGTTAGATTGGTAAATACTACTGGAACTTAATGGTAGTTGTTGCTTCAGTGGTTTTCCAAGATTAAAAAATTGTTGCACAATAATATACCCTATAGAAATGATCACCCTGCTGAAAATGAAAACACGGCATATTTAAATAAGCAGGAATGAATTTTAAACAATTTCTTTTATGAACAAGTCACAAACAAGAATCTGATGAAATGGTATGTACTGTAATATATACTTTTCAGTTATGACCTTTCATTCTGTTAGCCTATTTTGAATGAGCTCTTCTTAAAGTTCAATAGCATTTGGATAATTTATAATCTGAAAACATTAATAGAACAGTTAAAAAAATATAACAAGACTATTTTTCATATCATTCTTTTAAATGGACACATGAAGAAATTGATTGATTGATGGCTTGGCTTTGTGAACGAAGATTTAGGAAGGGCTTTACCCATGCTTACTACAAGAGCGCTGATAGTGTTTTGCCCACATACATTGCTGAGTTAAAACTTTGCCTAACATAAAAGTCAAAAAGCTTTCTAAACATTCTGTACTTTGTCTTGGACTCTCATCATGGTGTTTGTTTTTTTTTTTAACATAATGTTTATGGGACTACATTTTGGGAAGGAGAATCTAAGGCTGTCATTCTTTTAGATTCTAGGCTCATCACATTCTAAAATATACATAACTCCAAAAAGAGGAACATATTGTTGATCTTAATTGTTACCTTTAGAATAAATTACATGAAATCAGGGGAGTGATTGAGACATGCTGTTTATGATTCTTGATGCACTTTTTATGCACAAAAGAACAAACTTCAGACCAGAGGAAAGTATACTAAAGAGGAAGAGTAAGCCTCTGTTTAGGGGATGAAATAGCTTGAAAGAAGTGCTCGTACACATCTAGTTCTTTGATTGTTTTTTTAAATGAGTAATATTTTAAAGTGTACTTATTTTAGATGATAATGTTTAAGAGCACTTTATTTAATTAAAAGTTGCCCAATGCATACTACAGTAACCACAGGAGCAAATACAGGAATAATTTAAAGACAATAACCTAGATTCCGGTCAACAACAAAAAAAAAAAAAAAAAAAAAAAAATCAGTTGCTTCTGTGACCAGAGAAGAAAAAAGTTAGGCAATTTATCTGGTATTCTAACTGATATAAAGGCAGATTTTCTTTATCCTTGCACCTTTTCTTTAGGCCAGGTAAGAACCTGTGTCTGTTTTTTTAAGTGTGTGTCCTTATGAGAAGGTCACAGCCTGTGAGAGCTACTTGATTTGCCTCAAATCTTGCCCTCATCTTTTCACCAGAAAAGCTTTTCCTCTCTATCTAGTGCTCCCAAAGTCATAAAATCCCATCTGAGGCATTTCACTGGAAACTACTTGGTGGGATTTGAAAAACGGAAAATGAGAAAGTGTTCATGAGGAGACTAGCTTAAAAAGAAGAGGGGGTGATTTAGAAGATGTTTTATTTTTGTGAAGGACAAATGCCAGGTTTTAATTAGTAACTATTATTATTTAATATGTCAGATGAAAATCAAGCTACTTGGCATCCAACTATGGGCATGAGATGTTAAACAAAGGCTCCTTTTCTTTATCCCTATAATTTGGGAATGTGCCATCTGTGTCCTTACTTCCTTTACACTTGCATTTAACTTTTGCCTCAGTGAAATAGAAGATAGGCTGTGCCTTAACCTCTTTTTCAGAAGTAGTTGACCCTTAACCATCTCTTTATAGATGTTACACACAGACGCATACACTGTGGTAGTTTGTGTGCTATGCTTCTATGCTTTACAAACCCTGAGAAATGATGAGTTATTAAAACTTTGCTAAAACAACTTTCCTATCTTGTGACGATTTGGTGTTTTTGTTATTAAAAATGATTAAAAAATAATGGGAATTTTGATTCCCTAGGAGATTGCACTTAAAACCCAATAAAATCTCACCTCGTTACTAAGTCTAATAATGTTAGATGCAATTTAGTATGAATATTATTAAAAATAGGTTAAAGTAGAAGTTTGCATGTAGGGTCTTTATTGGTAATGCTAAATGCATTATTGGGAATGCTAAACTGCTGACATTCCCTCATACTATATATTGTCATTAAGTATCTAATAATTTTACAGACTTTCATTACAGTCAGCAGGATTTCATTCTTCAGGTGCTCCCAGTGGGACATCAGGAACATGTAGGAAACCAAAGTATTTGCAGCAAACCTTACATAGCACTGCAGGAGTTCTGCTTTGTTCTTGCTGTGATTAGTCACCTTTGGGTAGAAATGAAAAACTCATTAAATCTTTTATTACTTATAACTATTAGAGAGGACAGAGGACATCTACAGTGCCGTGATTCAGAACTTGTTAGTTTTGAACATCTGTGGATTCTGAAGAAAGCCATTTTTTGCTGTTCTCCCTCTACCCACTTCTTCCCTCTCCTCCGTTTCTGCTTCATCCTCTAAAGCATGTCAATCATTACAACTAATTTTGCTCTTGGAAGGCTTATGTCGCTGCTGGATCCTTACACATGAACTATTAATGTGCAAGTACCAGGACCTTCCATTCCCCCACAGTAGACACTTCGTCCCTGAAGCTTAGCCTTCCACCTGTGTGATGCACACCATTGGCAACCTCATGGCTTGGAAATGTGTTTTTTTTCTATTTGAAGATTCTGTGTACGCTTTGTGTCCCATCTATCAATGACTTTCTGGTTATTAATTGCTCATAAATGTTCATGAATTTGTGTCACTCTGATGAACCTCTTAACTTGCATGCAAGCTATTAATTATTCATTTGTAAGTAATTATGCTGCTGATTTTTGCATCCTCTATAGCTGCTCATTATGTAAACTAACCATGTTAACAGTTCCTATACTGATTCAGACTTGAGATACAGTTCTCCCTGACAGCCGCTACAGAGCGTAAGATGAAAGATTTTTTTATAATGAAGTAAAAATTACTGTTAGTTACTGCCTTTCTAATAGATAAAATGAAAAACTTTGTTTATAAACACATATACAAATATCGTACTTTACTCAAAAAAACCAACACAGTCATTGCCTTAGTTATAAAAAGTAAAGATGAAGTATTAATTTTTTTTTAAATAGACTTTTTTTTCCATAGAGAAGCATTCAGTCAGATAATTGGAAGAAACAGTCCTTGCAGGGGGGAATATTGTGATGGTATTTGGCAGGGGTTCCAGTCAAGGGGTGTTTTGGGGTTCTCAAGGGGGATATCTGAGGTAGGAGTTGGGGGGGTTGCCAATCTAAATTGCAGCACGGTATTTTGAAAAAAATACTTGAAAACCCCCTTATTGACAACCAATTTTGATAAGGTCAACACAACAAGACCTTTGGACTATGAAAACATCCACTGAGGTTAATAAAATAGGAGACTTTGATCCTTAGGAAGAATAACAAGCTTCCAACAAGAATCAGTATCTTTCAGGGAGAACAGAAACTTGGTTTTCACAGACGTTAAGTGTCACATGATAGAAGTACAATGCTCTACAATCATCTTTTAATTAGAAGCGTTGATTGCAAGGTAAGTTTCAGGATAGATGCACAGAGAAAAAGACACAGTATCCAATGATGCGTTGTCAAAACCACACTAAGTAAATTAATAATTTAATGGAAGTATAAAGCACTTATGAACCCACCATTCAGTGAGTTGTAAAAAGCACAAAAAATATTTTCAAGTTATGGAAATTAAAGAGGGGGGTTTTTGCTTTTTTGGAGGATGGTGAAGGGAAGGGTAAAGAGACTTACTTTTTTGCTACTGACATTCTGCTACTTTGATTTGCATTTATGTTCTTGGGTTTCTATTCATAACGTATTGTTGGGGAATGATGTGGAAGGATAAGGAAAAAACCCCTAACAACTGTGAGTCTTGGGTCTGAATTTCCTGAAGATCCAACTCACTTGAAGCTTGGCACTCCACAGCACTGGAGTAAGGAATGTCTGCTAGGTAGGACTCCCACCTAGGACTCCAGAAGAGCCTTGTAAGGGCAGCCCACAAAATAGGGAAAACCATCAAACACAACCTGTTCTCTTCTACTTTTCCTTGTGAAGAGTTGTGTTAGATGGTTTTTTTTTGCTTAATCAGCATATGAAAGAAAAGTAAGAAACGCTTCTTCGTCAATTCACTTGTATTCTCATTGTGCATATTTCGCAGCAGAACTTTTTGCCATTTCACATGTAGTCTTTTCTGAAGGACTGGTGTGCTTCTATACTGGTAAGTCTTCACTGTTCTGCATTGAGATAATCCTCTTCTAATTTGCTTGCAGTGTGCTTAAAGCCTTCAGCTGATGTACAGAGGAATTTAGGAGTTTTAATTATGTAATATGTCTACTTGCTCTCTATCTCCATTTTCTCCTTTGGAAAAAGTCATATTAACTTGAGAGTATATTATTTTATTTAATGATAGAAATGCTTTTGAATATACTCAAGTGACCACAGAATAATGAATATTTGCTAATAACTATTGTAGCATTGTCTATAATTCCTAGATTAGTAATAGCTTTAGATAATTTCTGGTCTATATGAATAGATACATGTTCAGGGCAACTACCAAGCTGGTGTAATACTTGAGCTACAAAGATTACTAAAAAAGCAGTAAATTATTTTTGCAATGGCTGTATTTTTGTCAGTGAAGATCACAAGTACAATTTAAGCATTTAAAGCTCACATAGGCACTTTCAGAAAGTGAACAATAAAGCAGATTCATCAGAGGCTTATTACCAGCCAACACACTGCATCTATCAAAGTGCTCTTCCTTTCAGCTGAGGTGTACCCATCTTATTAGTGGCATGTCTTAACCGTGTTCATTTGGGATTTTGCATCAGTCAAGTAACTGTAAGATGGTTAGTTTATATAATGAGCAGCAGTACAAGAAGCAAAATCTTCAGTATAATTAATTAGAAATGAATAATTAATGACATACATATACTAACAAGTTGATCCAGCTGTCATGTACAATAAATGCATGAACATTTTGGAAATTAACAGCCAAAGTGATATGAGTGCATGATAGTTCAATGCTATTTTCATTTTTTTTGATGAAGTATAAAACCCAGGTTTTAACCGGACTGTGCTGACAAGATTATATTCAATCCAAAAAATTCTTATAGGGCAGTTACATGCTCAGACTTCAAGCTCTAGTGAACTGAGAGGGAGCTCTGCCTGTGAGTAGTAACTTACCAAAGGTAGACTTGGGCTCAACATATATTGCAAGATTCTGAAAAGAAGATTCTCAGGAGATCTTACTGCAGCCTTTCAGTTCTTAAAAGGCACCTTTCAGAAAGATGGGGAGAGACTTTTTAACAAGGCCTGTTGCGACAGGAAAAGGGGTGATGATTTTAAACTAAAAGAGGAGTGATTCGGGCTGGACATGAGGAAAAATTTTTTACAATGAGGGTGGTAAACCACCTGAACAGGTTGCCAAGAGAGGTGGTGGATGTTCCATCCCTGGAGACATTCAAGGCCAGGCTGGATGTGCTTCTGGTCAACCTGGTCTAGTTGAAAATATCCTTGCTTATTACAGAGCAGGTGGACTAGATGACCTTTGAAGGTCCTTTCCAACCCAAACCATTCTATGATTCTATGATTCTCACAGGAATCAGTAAATACTCCTAATCCGTAATCTGGATTGTTATAACGTGATACAGTATAAGTGCAGAGTTTTGCTTTGTTTTGTTTATTAAGCAACGCACACTGAAATTCAAAATTCAGAAAATATCCAGATGTGAATAATATCCTTTTTGATTAACAGGTATGAGAAGATAAAAGTATAAAAGATATATCTTCTCTAAGAGTATATAGAAGATATTAGTTCTTTTTATTTTCACTTAATTCCACAGAAATTTGGGATCAGAAGGTTGATTTCCTGGGAAAAGAAACATCCAAAGAACTATCCCATTTTTACACATTTGATGAGCCCTCTTGACTGACAGAAGTAGAGACTTTCCAGGGACACCTAACTCTTACACATTAATGAAAATGAGTACTTGGGATACATCTGATAGAAATGCCTCAGGTGAAAGAAAACCCAACAAGCTCCTGTTATTAGATATTTCAGCAAATTCTTACAGAAGTTAGATCTTAAATGTACTGCAGAAAAAGCTTCAGTTTGTGCTCACACTTTCTTGACTCAAAAAACATCCTACCACAGGACACAAATCAGAGGACAGGCTTCATTAGTTCCAGTTCTACAGTTTCATTGAACTACTTGTTTGCTTTGGGTTTTTTAACTTAAACCCTTACTGGTTTAATTCTATATTGTCTAATTTATTAGCCAATAATGGTAGTTTTGTTTTCAATTTATGAATGTTTTACATTATTTTAATTGACATTTCTGGGCTTTTAAATTATTTCTGCATGGAACTCATTCTCAAAGGGTTTAATTTGGTTCTGTGTAAAATTTGATGAATGTACAGAGGAACGTGAAAGAATAAAAATAACGAATTGGATACAAATCTCACAACTTGGAAACAACTCCCCATAGGGAGATTCTTTCAAGCAGATCAGTGTCTTTCTGTGTTGGAAGCCAATGGAGCTACACTGGTTTACACCTCCTGAGGATCTGGATACATACTAGTAATACCTGATTTCAAAGCCCATAGAAATAATTTGCTTTTAGTATTGTAACTTTATGGCTAGAGTAATCTGTTGGTATTTATGAGCCTCCTGCTTAATGAGTTCTGACATGTTTTTTAGGGTGCCTCTGATCATTCCTTGCTTAGGGTAAGTCTCTGCAGAACAGTTTCTTTTCTGGAATGCTCTTGCAGCAGTGCACACCTTTGTGATTGCTGGATATAAATAGGCAATCCATCTATTTGAGGAGATGTTGGCTGCTTAGGGTGGTTTGCTGTTTGGTTTTTTTTTTGCGTTTGCTCTTTTTTTGGGGGGGAGTAGTGTTTGGGTTTGGCTTTGTTTTTTTTTTATTTTGCTTGTTTCCATTTTTCTTTCTTTGCTTTCTGAAACCCATCTCAGACAGTTTTTGATCTCTAATACTAGAAACTGAAGTTGTTAATTGTGAAGCCCATGTGAGAATAATAATGAAACCTAATGCTTAAAAGTATGCAGTAAAATTTAACCCCCATTCATTGATTAGTAACAATATGTCTGCTAGATAATTTACTCTTCTAACTACTTAGGTTCTTAGGCAAAAATAGAATTTGTGGTTTTTACCCTCGCAGCAGATGGATTTACACATCTTGCATATATGCTTCTTGGGTTATTTGAGGAAATGATCCTGCTACTACAAAAGAGAAAGTTATCCTGAATCTTGGCTGAAATAGGCTTCACAGCAGAACAATGCTGGTATAAAAATGAGTGAGGGATGACTTAGTGTATGCTTGGTAGTGACTTCATGGTTTTTTATTATCTTAAAATATGAACATATCACAGTTGTTCTTATTCCTTTTCTGCAGAACATGCCTGAGCATCTCATGAGAACAATGAGAATTTTATTATGACATTTCTGTATGTTCTGCTTTCCAGTAGGTTTCAGCTATAGTATTTTGGTATTTGTACTTCTAGTCCCAGCACGGCTGGGCCTGGGAAATCGTAAACAGTAAACAGCAAACAGCAAACAGCATGCCAGACAGAGAAAGCTTGAGGAAAGACAGATGGTTTTTCATACAGTTTTGGGTTTCTTTCTCTTTCATTTAAAAATTATTTTTTAATACACATCACTCACTAGATGGTTTATCACTGTTTTGCCAGATGGTTTATGTGAAAACTCTTTGAGGGTTTTTTTTTTGTTTTGTTTTTGTAAAGTGCTGAATACTTGATAAAATCACTGCTGACACTTTTGGATGTGTACCAAAGACAGGGAAAAAAAACCATGCTCACACCTCCCTGTATCTTAATATACAGGATGTAGTGTTTTCATCTCAGCCCATCAAGATGTAATAACTATCTGTTGCTCCAACAAACAACATTAAGAAATCAGAATGAGTTGTTGGATCTCAGAAGGCACACCTAGTAAGTTGATCATCAAATAGATGATTTAATCTCTCTATTTTGATTATTTGTCCCTTAGTAAAAACCATTCCTTCTTGATAGGTGAAATATTCTGGTAACTATTAATTCCATTAACACGCACTCAGATTGGAGAACACAATTAAAGAATGGCAAAAATAACATGATTAGAATGCTTTTCTTGTTTCATTTGGATATTTGCAACATATTTGCAGTTAATGTTGTGCTGATGAAGAGTTGCACAGTTATGAAGAAGTTATCTCATTTCCTAAAATTCAACATGGCAGAATACTGCCACTCATAAGGCTAAGTCTAACTAAATTAGAGTAATAAAAATTAGGAAAAAGTAACTCTTAAAACCAGAGAAAAGGTAAGTATTGTGGTTCTCAACCTGTCGTTGTGCTGCTGATGTCTTGCTTGATACTATTAGCATTCCTTTAAGCCCTTTTCTTGACTCCTGGGCATGCGTTCCATGGCTCTCCATCTCAAGATGCGCAACACCTACATCCTAAATTGCAAGAGGTTTTGAGTGATATATTTTATGTACTACTATTAAATAAATGTTTTATATAAAAGAGGCTTTTCATCTTCTAATTCAGAGCTGAAAATACCAACATGCTGGAACGTCTGACTTTTCTTGGATCTTCCAATGACTGGGTATCATAATTAATTCCCTTTAAAGGAGGAATTAATTTCACTTCTACAGTATATACTTTTAGTGGAAATAGTTTATACTTTTAGTGGAAATAAAAATTCTAAAAGCCCAGACCAGAACATTTGCATTGAATTTAATTGCTGAGAGAATTAATTTCAGTGGTGTTCCGTTCCCACTAAATATCCAAATTAAACGTGTTAGGATCCAGGGAACTTGAGAACAATGACTTTGTGACAGCTATAAGATGATTTTCCTAGTTGCTAGGGAGCTTAGAATCTCTGTATCTATGGCAGCATTGCCAAAGCGTGTGGTGAACAGGAGACTGGTACGTCCTAATTTCATGGCAAGCTGCCATGTTGTCTGGCAATGAACTGTGAAAAGAAGTGCATAGTGACTTGTAAGCTGTTAGGAAAGTAGGCAAATCCTCCCAAAACACAAAATTATTTCCTCAGAGATAATTTTTTTTGCGTCAAATTGTATTGCCATATTCCCAACTGTTGGGAAAAATAAAACCAAAACAAACCACAACTGTTCTGACTCAAGTTTATGGGTGCAATGATTAGGAGGGAATTTGAGGGTCATTTATGCATTTATTGTGCATTCTTTTGGTTGGATAGTACCTTGTGTTGGTGATAAGTTCTGTTCATGGGGATACAGCATGGTAATATCAATTAATATCAAGATACCTTTTATGGATTAGTCTTTTAATATTCCTGCCACTTAGTGACCATAAAACACAATATTGCTTCTCTACCTCACTGTGAAGCTACAAGGATAAATATCATTGTACAATGGTGTTAAAATACTGTGGAGATAAGAGCTGTAATAAAATTCCTATGTTTAATGGATAGTCTCTATGGGATAACCAGGGCATGTTTTGCCAGGTTTTTGGTTCTAAACATATTTGTAATTTAGCTAGACTGTATTTTTTTTTTTAAACAGGTACAAGTAAACTGGTGAAGTGAACACTGAGTTATCTTCAATATGAAGAGCTAAATCAGGTGAATATTGAAATTATCCTTACTTCTCTTTTGTTCATTGTCAACTTGTTATGTTTCCAGATCAGAGAGAGACTTCTGAACCCTATAGGGATGTACATTGATTTGATTACAATACAATGCATGGAAATGTACCTTTAATTAAGATATATAACTGTAAGGAGGAATTTTACAGTGAGTAAGCTTCAATGACATCTGCTTAAGATTTTCTTTACATCTTTGTCATAAGCTTTTAGTAGAAGCATCCATTAACATGGATACATCAGTAGAGTTTCAAGTCTGCAATATTCCTTCTCCAGTAGGGAGTAAAAGAATGCAAACAGTAATCCAATTCCACAGATTCACACACTGCTGAGTCACAAGCCAGGAGCAGTGACTTTTAAAATAATGATTTTTTTTTTTATTTTTTTTTTTTGTGACCTCTTCATAACCCTAAAAATGTCAGCACAAAGTATCGTAATGTTACTGTGTAATTCAAAATGCAGTCACCTTAATGCTACGAACATGTACTCTGTGTTACTTTTTAATAAAGATAGAGCTTTTAAATAGAAACCTATGCCTTTTGAGAATTGTATAATAAACAGTGTCTAAGATGCTTAATATCTCTCTCCTTTCCCTTCCTTCTCAAAGAAGTCACTCATTGGATAGCTACGTTATTGTAAGAAAGATATGACAGATTATTACTGTTTCTATTGTTCTGGAAAATTACATTGTTATAGCACTTCAGATATTTATAAAGCTACCATATTAAAAAAATAAGATATTCTTTACAGTCAGCAGGAACAGGAAAAAGATATATGCCTTGTAAAGCTCACTGTAGATATGAAAATAAACACCCAGAAGAAACACATGAGCTTACTAGTGAAATAAAAATGATACAGATAATATTCTGCAGAGATCAACAAAATCTCAAATCTGATAAATTTTGTATTAGAAGAAAGATTAAGGCAACAAAGGGCAAGAATATGGTGAAAAATAATTTCTTACATTTAAACTAGTTGAAGATTTTCATAAACACTTTTTTGTGACTGCTTTTCAAGTGTCACAGGTGGGAATGATCTTTAGACAAGGCTGATGCAGAGAGCATATACAGAAAGTTTTTCCCGTTTTAATGATCTTAACATTCTTTATCTATTTTATGCCTCAAAAGAGAAGAAACAAATTTTCTTGTATGCTCTTCTATAACATTACCAGAGGTCACCTGTAGCACTGCCCCTGGAAATAGCCCCTCAATGGAATCATTTCCCACACGCACAGATCTTGCTTTATCAGAGCTGTAGTAAAGTCATGTTTTCCAAAAGAAAATGTTTTTAATTATACATCAGGTCTATATCATTTAGGTTTAGAGAGATACTCTGAGACATGGTTTTCTTTCTTTTAAACTAAAACAGGGGATTTTTTTTTTTTATTCTCTTTCCACATTGTTTACCCAGAAAAAGCCTGAAAATAAATATCTTCACAAATTTCTCCCAATTCACTTAACTTTTGTTGTTAATAAGGGTGCAATAACAAAAGCCAAGTTCCTCAGATCAATAACTCTAACAAAGCATTATGCCTTTGTTTCTGTATAACCATACACATTACTTGAGTCATCTAGCATACCAATCTCTTTCATTGCTTGGAATTAGCATGATTTCAGTCACTCTCTCTCTTTCCTTTAAAGCAAGTCAGAAAAAGAGAACTGTGCAGTTCTGATTATAACAATCTGGATTTATTTGAAATTGCAGGCTGTCTTCTGCATACTTCTTATTAGAGGGAACACTGGTGGACACTGTATGTCTCTCCTGGACAGAGGCTGGAGTGGGGAAAAGGAAGGGGTCATGGGACTTAAGTATTTGCTTTTGTGGGGAAGGAGAAGTCACTCAGCTGAAAAGAAAGCCCAGCACTGAAAGTTTCAAAATTATTTTGGGACATAAAAGCCCTCAGAATTTGATGTGGGCATTGCTTCATTAGGATTTTCCTTCTTGAAAAGTATTCACTTTTTTAGATTAAGTTAAATGCAGGATAAATACTGAAGACACTAAAGGATGAAATCAAGGTTAATTAAAACATTTAAGTCTTTGATTTCAAAGGTGATAATTGCAGTAGAATAAAGAGCAAAATAACTTATTGAATAACTCATTATTTATGCTCAACCTTTTCTATCAGATCCTCAAGGAGTTTATAATACCCCCTTTGTCTCTTTATTCTTATACCTTTTGTGCCCTAGAAAAAGAAAGGAAAGAAAGGAGGAAGGGAGAAAAAAAAGTCTTGTTATATCTATGAAAAATACTCATTTCTTCTTTATGTAACCGGGTTCCATCCTGATATACTTGCTTATATGCTTTCCTTCCAAGACACAGGTACTTGCTCTTTACAAGAATTTGGTATAACAACTGTGGGTAGAAAAACAAAGTCAATTGATATCTTGATATTAGTAATGTAGAATTTTACCTCAAAGGCTGAAATGTGGTGAAGGAGAGCCAAATGTTTTACCAGGACTAGGAGCTAAAGTTCCTAGAATAGCTAATAGAGTCTGTGCTGTCAGCTGCAACTGTGACTTTCTAAGAAAAGAACTGTAAGTGAGAGAGGCACATTTCTTTTCATCTTCCACTTTTTTATTCTCTTTCCCCCTTTATGCGTAGTCTGCCTTATAAGAAGACTGGAGTAGACTGTAGCAACAGGAGTAAAAGTGCCACCTGAAATATATTCCTTTCTTTTCCCAGCAAGGGCACTTCAAATTCTTGGGCAGAATAGCTGAAAAGAAGGAGGAACAGGAAAGATTATTAAAATGGAAATGTATTTAAGGTTGTTTTGGGGAAGTTCACCAGGTGGCACTGTTTCATATAGTCAAATACATTTTTTCATCATGAAGACTGTGCTCCCTGTTTGAGGGCTGCCTTAGTGGCTTCAAGAGTCAGTTTTTTTGAGGCAGATATGGTTGGCAGGGTTGAATGTGCCGTTTGTCCACAAAATCCAGACTGAAGCAAGCTCTCAGTAGCTGATGCTGCCTGGTTCAGCTTCCTCCAAGACGGGCCAGTGTCCAGGTGTTCAAGTGCCACTGCTCAAGGACTTGTGTAAGTAAGAAAGGAATAATAGCACCATTAATGCTGTGGTGCTCTGGAAAATATATCTTGCTCAAAGTACTTTTTTCTTTGATCATGGCTTTAAGTGACAGGGGTAACTGCATTAATAGAGTAAACTTTGCCAGGATGCTTATTCCACATACCATCTTGATGATCAACAACATTATCTTGAGTCAAACGGACCATTATTAAGCAGGCTGAGATCAATTAGGCAACAGTGTGAAACAGGGAGAATCATTACATTTCAGGCTGAAATGGCCCTCCAGAGGTGTTCCAAGGACAGATTCTTCCAAGTTTAGATGAGGACACGGAGGCATTGCTTCATGGCTGGTGTGGTGCAATAGGGGTCTGCCGACAATGGAACAGCCACAGCCTCAACCCTGCGGAAAGGAAGGAGACGTTGCAGGGTCCTGGGCTGTTCCTGCCACCACATCTGTACATGGGTGTCTGAAAGAGAGACCACAGGAAGATGGGGTCTGTGGATTGCTGACTGGTAAAGGGAGAAAACCTAGCAATGTGTCACCTAAATGTTGTCACTTTGCTGTGCCTTTGCAGACAGAGAGACAGGCAGGTTTTGATGCTTCAGGTGCTGTTCCCAGAAGATGGATACAGCATTGTAAAGCACCTACATGCTTTGCCACTGCTCTTTTCTGAGCAACACAGCTCCAGGCATGGATTGTTGTAATGTACTTCTGGGCACCTTTTGATTCATCGAGTTGCCCATGCCATCCCAGGGTGGTGGCTGGAGATAGCACAAATGCTCCCTTGATGGGCCCCATGCCTGAGGACAGGCTGGGCACATGCCAGCCGTGCAGCTAGGAGCTGGGCCCAGGTCCTGGATCAGCAGTGAGGCAACAGGAGCTGTTGATGGGGCCACGGCCTGAAGCTGTCCTGGAGCCTGTCCAGCAGCCTCCCAGCTGTCGCACACATTCTGCCTCAGCCCAGGGTCTGTGGGCACAGCCACTGCCATCACGGGTGTTCCAGTATCCAGGCTGGCACACTGTGGGTGGTCTGCCGAGCTGTCACAGCGCCCTGGGAAGCCAGGTACAGGGAGTGGAGGTCTTTGTTTCTTGTCAGCAGCCACATAACTGCCTCCTGCCTGTGTTGCCTTGTGCCTGGAGAAGTGACTGAGAAGAAAGCTTCTCTGCAGCTGGAGAAGCCCCAAACAATGTGGAAAATGGGGGCATAATATCTTTTGCACTAGGGTTTTCTTGCAACACGCTTGGCATGTCTTCAAGATGTCCCATTACTTTGCATGCACCAGGGGAAGTCAAAACTTTTCAGCCCTGAGTAGCCATCACCTTGGAGCAAAATGCCTTGCTTATCCTGGCAGCATGCACATTGTGCAGGATTTAAATACTCTGCCCATCACCTGCCTGTCAAAAATTACACAGCTTTCAGAAAATACCTAAGAGATTGGGCTAGAGAGCTCAGTTGTGATCAGAAATTGCAGTGAGCTTGGGCCCTCTTGTGTATGGAGGGAGAAGAAAGAGGGCGGAAAAAATACTGGATTTCTCGCTTGTTATTTAGCTGATGCGCAAGACAGTACAGCTTGAGAAATATTACATTTAGCTGTCTTCATCATAATTAGCTGTTATTCTTTATTTGCAAAATAGCTGGAGTAGCATTTTGGCAGAAGGGGCTGAGAGCATTTTCAGCTGTTTCTTTTGCTGTAGCATTCCTAGTCAATTAATTTCAGTCATTCTGTGTGTTACAGCTAATATTAAAATATTACCAGAATAACAGTGCTTTCTCTGGTATCTCTAGTATTATAAAATTAAAAATGATTAGAACTGAAAAGGGCATTTTCCATTAAATTCTTCATTATCTTTTGTAGAAACAAGTGAATTAGTTTTGAAAGCCATTCCTGCTATTTCATGAATGAATACTTGATGTTAGTAGGCAAATAGTTTTTCTTCCATATTCCTATTAATTTCTACAAATCTGTCTTTGAATTTTGAAGTGGCTTTTTAATTTTATTTCTTATCTAAAATATTATTTTGACCTGAAGATTTTGAATTTGAGCATTTTAAGGAAGATTTCCAAGATGCTTATGAAATTTAATGTATAAAATGGTTTTACAAATACAAGCTTTTTAGATCATGGCTTTATGCGGTAAGTTTCCAGAAAATCATCCCTCTGGCTGCTCTTCTGGTGAATATAGTGTGAATATATGCCTGATTTTCTAAGTCTGCCAAGTTTAAAATTGCTGGTGCGTAAATAGACTTCCTAGTTTTCCTCCGGATGGATGGGTGTGTATATATACTTTAGACACTATTTTCAACTGACATTTTGCTTACACTCATTTCACCAGAAAATAACAGAAAAAGGAAATGTTAATGAGTTGTTGTTGGATTATTTTATTCATTTTGCATATTTTTAAATTTTCAGCATAGAAAAATAGAGGAATGTGGATAGTATTTTCATTTTCCTTTTCCAAGGTAAATTAGCTACTTCAGTAAATATTGCTATATGCTGAAAGACCTTCCAAACTGATATATCTTGCTAGGGTGCCACTGAAGAAAGAAAAAGCATCTAACCCCTAAGACTTTTCTTGGTTTTAAAGTTAATGTAAACTGAATATATTTATTTATTGCCCAACTTGTCACTTTTTAGTTTGGTCAATATTCGTCTGAGCTTTTAATATTCTTATTTTTCTCCTCAGTATGGTTAAGGAACTTATTTTCTCTAAATTGTAAGTAAGTTCAGTACATTGAGGTCAGTAATGTTCCTTCTCTTATAATTGATACATGAGCTTGAGGTTTTGTCTTAACTTCAAGGGAATTTTTAGGAGAATTTTTTTTTTAATTTTTTTCCGAGTGTCTTATTTTTTCCAGTACGTTTGTTAATTCTAAAATTGTCTATGACGGGTTTCCGCTATGTATGAAGACATCTGAATTTTCTGTGATGGGTAAAGTCTCCAATAATTCAAGTTTTCTGCTAAATTTTAGAAACATGAGTGAACTGTAATAACTGTGTTCTCTTTCATTTCAGTTTGATTTTGATTGGGTACCCCAGCTCCTCTTGATATAAAGTATTAAAATTCTTCTCTTATTCTTATGACATGGTGTATGACCTTTCTCTTTTCTTGCATTATTATTCATTCTTCTTTGATATCATTGGCATGTTATTTTCAGTGCTCTGACATTCCTGGCATTCTGCCATGTTCTTCACGCTTTTGACCCAGAAATGTTAGAAAGGGAGGCACATTTTCAAAGAAGTTTGTTCCTACAGGAAAAGTAAACACATTGTTTTAGAGAAACTACTTTTCTTCCACTCTTTAGGCTCTTGGTTTGTTTTGTTATTTTCTTCCTTATGAACAATTAATATTGATGTATGCAGTCACATGGTGGATAGTAGTTTTGAAGTAGCTATGGACAGACAGGCTGTGAGGTAAGCTCACATCAAAAATAATGTAGCTTTTGTGGCATAAAACCAAAGTTAAATCAAATTTTGTGATCTTTTGTAGTGCTCCAAACAAAAAAGTTCATTCTATTTAGTGAAATATAAAATGTTTTCTGATCCAATTCTTAATGTGAAGGTCTCTGATTTTGTGATATGTGATAGACACATCTGAAAAATCTGAACGTTTCTATAGTCTATGCACTTATGCAAAAAAAAGGAAAAATGTTTTAATTATTTTGGATAATCCCAAGATCAATTATTTTAGGGAAGGATAAATGTCAGGTACATATTTTACATTAAATAATTAAGAGAATAATATCTTTGTCTCATAACTGAGTTCTGCTGTTTTCCGTGTTTTCAAATGCAATGGGAAGGTCCGTATCTGAAGTATTGTTGCAGATAAAGTATGAAAATCTTTATAATGGATTTTTTTCTTGAAGTATAGATCACTGCATGATGGTTGCTGGCTATAATTTTATCTGTGCGATGTCCTGATAATGAACAAATGTTGGTTGCTTTTTTTCCTACTATTTTTTTTTCCTGCTAATTGAAAAGGATGAACTTTAAACATAATGCACACTGATTAGTAACTGCATGTTCCAGAAAGGTTTGCTAACACATAAAATTTAAATTTTCATCAACATGTTTAATGCCTGGTTCCTGGAAAAGATCTTAAAACTCAAAAGTCCAGCATCCTTAATTTATGCATGGAGACAATGCTAGCAAGGCAATACTGTGAAGTGGCAGAAGTTTGCATACAGTTTCTTAACAAAGACATGTCTGCATTTCTATTGTACTCTGAGATTTAGGCATCTAAATCAGGTTTGCACTTATGTCCAGCCTATGACTATAAATTCATGCAGTAATAACACTTGACAGATGTGATAACTCATGGCTAAAAAATTCCTGTTTAGGAGGAGTAGGAAATGATGTACACTTCTTCACTGTTTAAAAACCTAGAGGCCAGAGCATTTGCACAGCCAGTGGATCGTTCACATTAAACTTCTTATAGATAAAAATATGAATTAAATCTGAGAGAAGGATCTTCACTTAAAGATACTTTCTTTTCACTGCTCTGTGCCCTATGTTGTTTTTTCTATGCTGTTTTATAATAGCAGGAATTTTGCATTGTTGCTATACAATGAGACAATTTGGACAAAAAAAGGCTGTCCAGTAGTTCGAACCTTTAACTTGCCAGCTACCAACTTCCCTAGCAGGGTATATTCAATAAATTTAAATACTGCCCAAGATGTCACGTCTTCCATTTTCTGAATGAATCAGCTTGCTTCTGAGATATTGAATAAGGCAAAATGACAGCATCTCTTTTCATGCATATGTTAAAAGACAAAAAGTATTGAGAATGTATTTTGTGACTGGCCCATATTTGGTGAGACGGTTTGGGCATACTGTAACCTCAGGGGTGCAGATAATTATCTACATAATTTCAGGCTCTCAACTGAGCTCTAGCTGTTTAAAGTTGCATTTATGGCACCTCAACCAGAGCTGCAGTGGATTTCTGTGTATCGGGGATCTGCAGGTGCTCAAGGAATCACAGATTTAGAAGGGCTGCCTTATTGGCTCATATCTCCTATATAATTTATAGGTAGTTTAGCCTGAATGCGTGCGAACACTTCTCTTTCAATCAGCTAATTCTGGCTGCGTTTCAGTGCAACACTGCTAAATACAGTACAGTCTTTCACCACATTTGCTCGAGCCTTCAGGTTCCAAATGTTCAGAACAACATGCACTGCACAGAAACTTCCAGTACCAAATATACAACTTTAACATGGCCCAATAAGAGGGCTTCTCAATGAATAATCAGTGGACAAGTATTGTTTGAAAAAGACCTAAGCAAATCTGATCTGGGGCTCTAGCTGCTCTCTGAGAGGGGGGATGAACCAGAAATGTATGCCACATTTTATAATCAACTGATTAATTCACCAAAATTAATTCATTTGAACTAGTCAGCTAGTACAGACCAGTAATTCAGACTCTGTCATATACTATAGGAAACCCTTCTTCCTTCTTGCATCTGTTGCTACTCTGTTAGCCTTAGGACAATTATGCCATTGTAACTGAATTTCACTTTATATTTGGATTGTACCTTTTTTGCAAGCTCAATAAATCCCAAATGGCTTCAGAACTGAATTATGTTTCGTAAGATTAACAAAAAAAAAAAATCATATCCATTTTTCATTCAACAGTAACAGTATCAAGAAGATAAACCTAGGAGATATTTATACAGGTCTTTTACTAAGCTGTTTTCCAATCTTCTCATTGATTGATGGTTTGAAACATATTTGTTTCAAGTTCCTTGCATTTGCAGATAAGATAGCATGCATTCCTGTATTCAGAAGTCATACAGGAGGATTGTGACATACAGTGTTACCAAATGTTCTGACAGTAATTTATTGTCCTAATGGTTACTTGCCTTTGATTATTTTACTGTGAGTATATCACTTAAAACACTTTAGTAATAAGGAATCTACTGTCAGCAGTGTGTTTAAAGGACTATTAAACATTTCTTTTCATCCCTAGATTAAAAGCATAATTAAAGACTATACTTCGTAAAAAATAGTATGTAATTCCTGATCAGTTGAAGCTCTGTACCTTTTGAATGACCTGCAGTAATCTGATTGGAAAATATCTTTAGCTCTGCTCCAGATTTTGGAAGTTGAGGAGTTATTTCATATTCTCAGTTACTTGAAACAAGAATATGACTGGATTACAGACTTTGACTTAGAGACTGCAGACTCGGGAAAAAAAAATATTAATCAATGTCACCTGGTGAATTAATTGGACTTTGTTGCTTTTTCCCCACTCATTAACTGTTTTAAGTGGAATGTCCTACCTTGAATTAATTTCCAGCTTTTCTACAGCTTTCATTCCCCATTTTTCTAGAAGATGCACTAGTTCAGATACTTGCCTTAACTTATACACAAGGAAAATTTTTTAAAGTATTTGTTTTTCAAGCTTTTGTGTTACCAAGTACCTGAAATTTGCTTCATTGTTTCTGCATCATACTGTCTTTTCAAAACTATTACAGCAAAAAAAGGGAAAATCTGACCCAATCTTTTTACTTATATGATAACTCCATATTAATTCTTGGAATCTTTTTTCTGATGAAAAGTGCTGCTACACAAGAGTAATGAATAACAAGAGAATGATGTTTTAATGTGAAATACAGGCTTGCAAAAGATCTTACTGGTAGCTCTCCATACAAGGGGTTTCTTTCATAGTGGTTATGAATCTGAATAAAGACTTGTCAGACAGAATAAAAAAGTTTAGCCTCTTCTAAGCTGGGTGTCCATGCCATTCGCTTTTAAACAGGAAATTAAGACTGCTCATCTATGTTTTAAATCTGAAATTTGCTATCTAACATGCTGTCATTTCCTCCTTGGTTACTTAGATCCTTGGCTTTGCTTTTCTTTTAAAAAGATACGATGGATGTAAAATAAAAGACTGAAACATAATATAATTTTTAAAAGACTCTAACTTATTACCTTATATCTGATTTTATGCGACATTTTCTCCAGAATTATGAAAAGACTGTGGTAAAACAGGAGATGATTAACCTAACTGATGGGTTTGGGTAATGACTGATTAGTATATTTTACCTGGAGATCTTGCTATTCCTGAAGCTCTTTTAGATATATCTGATATTGAATAACTGCATAGTAAAGATATTTTTAACTTAGATTTTAAGATCACTTAAAGGACTTTGTCTATATATTATTTCTTTAAGTAATAGAAGTATATTTTTAAAATTCTTTATGGAAAAGTCTGTGCTAATAATAACAGGAATTTAGTAAATAGTGCTTACTTAGGAAAAAAAATGAATTGATCAAAATTAAACCTGTCATTTAAAATCTTTTATTTTGCAGCATTATTCTTACTTACAGTGGAACAGAATTTTTGTAGATGGTGTTTTTTATGGCATAGAAAAATAAGCTTGGACAAGCAAACTGGTTAGATTACTGAGAATGAGCTGACCAAGTAATTTAAGATGTAGCAAATCATGTAGCAGCACATAAAGCAACTGACATAAACACACACGCACATATATATATATATATATGTATAAATTTATTGACCCACACAAGTAAAATGATTTATAAGGCAGTGAGCTTGGCAGATAAGTGAGAGAGATCACTCTCCAGTAAATAGATTACTTTGGGTAGACAAGCACATTGGATTTTGCTTTTCATAAGGCTCATGTATGATTTCCATTGCATCCTTTTGCAGCTTCTATGTTTAAAATATGTCATTAGTGATAACATGACAACGTGTTAACCTGATATTGACAACATGTTTTTTTGTATGTGGGGCGAGGAGGGCTATTATTATTACATTGACATTTTCTTATTTTCTATCCATGTCAAATGTTATCTTGAAATTAGCTGTTGTCAAAGTCAACACTATGCAGCTTCAGAATTCACCACTGAAAATCCATAACACTTCCTTTTTTCCAGTCAGTTAGATCTCTCTGGGAAAGTATGTCATGCATCTTTATAAACAACATGTTCTGCTCTGTGGAGATGTGTGTTAGTAAAAAAAAAAGAAAACAACAACCCAATACAGAGACAAAACAAAACATGGGTTCCCTATTTAAAAATGCTTTCCAGTTGGTGAGCTTTTTCTATAGTTATGTAAATTAAATTTGGCAAGATTTTTGCGACAGCAACAATGCACTCATGTTGACAGTCATGTCAAAATTAGAACTGTAGGTAATTATCCTGTTGATTTTACTATATGGTGCCATGTCTTGATCTGAAACAAAAAGTCACTCACAGTGAAATCCACCTGCTTATAAATATTGATGTTCCCAACATGATTTGTCAGATTGGTGATGAGTACAAGCTCTTTCTTATAATCCAGCGAATTATTGAACAACATAAGTTCACTGTTGTTTATCTTGCCAGCTTTGTTGTGATCAATTGCTGTATACCAGATGTCAGCTGCCAAAGCAAAACATTGAAGTCATCTGTGACGAACAGTTTGCCTGCCACAGGATCTGTGCCAGTGTTGCAATGAAGGTTGTTAAACTCTCTTTACCCTTACTGTATTTGGGACTTTTTTGTAAGTTCCAGTGGTGATAATGTTGAACTTGCTGCATAATTGTAGTAGCATTAGCCTGAGATCCCTGCCTGGTGATATTTGGGTTTGTTTGGTTTTTTTTTTCAATTAGACTACATAACTTTGCAATTACAAATTCTGCAAGGTTATTGGCATTGCCTGGGCATGGTTTCTGTGTCTGGATTCCAGAGATGATAAGTCCAGCTGTGTCTTTCTAGATCCATTCTCAGTATTAATATGGTTTTATAATCTTCATGATACCCTTTTCTCCATTTGAATGGAGGATGGGTGGGGTGAATTTTTGTTTTGTTTTGTCCTTAACTCTTATTGCAATGGACATGTTGATACTGACCGTGTGTTACATTTTGAGCCGTCACCAACCTGCTTCAGTTCTGAATAGGACCATGTGCATTTTTTTCTGTAACAGCCACACACATATATATGCACACACATGTTTTTTTCTTATCTTACAAGGAAAACTGGTCGTGCTTGAATCATACCTTCTTTTACAAAATAATTTCAGCTTCTTAGCTTCACTATTCCATTTTTTGTTAGTAAATATGGAAAGCAGTGTTGAAGACCTTCATATAACCTCATTTATTTAATCTAATCTATTTCCTCTATCTAAACTGAAACAGACATTGTTCTGAAGGCAACTATTGTTCCCTCCCTGTACCCCCAGCCTCCCAAGACATCCTTTGATCTTTTGAAAAAGTTTTACTTGGCTATACGACTGGCTCTTACTTGAATAAACAGCAAAAGTACACATCCTCCTAAGAAAGCACCCTCCTGCTCTCTTATATGGAAACAGAAGCAAAAGCTCAACAATAACTGAGAGGTGTATACATATTTATTTAATCCTACTAGCACTGATGTGCTTTTAGAGAGATGTTGTATGGCATATTTGAAAATTCTTTTCTAAACCAGGTCTTTTTTCTGAAGAAGTGACTGGGGGCTCTCTGAGGAATAAGTTTGAGTATAATATGACTACAGAAAAGTTCAAGCAGCACTTCTCCCAGATAGAAGAAGTCTACAGGCTGATATGTGCCAGTTTTTAGATTATTGCCATTTTGGTAAAATTGGCTCAGAGTCCAAACATCATAATTAGGTTGGTTTTGTTTGTTTGTTTGTTTGTGTGGGTTTGAGTTGGTTTTTTTTTTTTTTTTTTGCAATACATGGATTACCGCGGTGAGCACCCTATGTTTAATTGAAACATACATGTATTATCTGTGCATCTAATTTTCATATCACAAGCAAGTTTCTCATTCAGTTTGAAATACTGTGATAACCAGTTTCTTGTTTGGCAAGGATATATGGATTGAACAGTATTATGGAGAGAAGGAAGACTCACCCATACTTGAACTAAAACACCATGGAGTTCTGACAGGTCATTTGGTAAGGCTCTGAAGTCTAATATTTCTTCAGAAATCCTGAAATAAAATAGCTGTATTTAAAGCTGGTTTTGGTTCTGTTGCTATACCAAAGAAACACTCTGATTATTTTTTTCATTCTGGAAGGAGATGTAACTTAATAGCTTTAACAGGTGTATGTATCGGACAGCATGTTAGACTTACTTAAGTGTATGTGTATTTATAAATAATATATTTCAGCTTCCACTGCAAAAAGAGATAAGAGATATTTTAATAATGTTGCAAAATGTGCAATACATAGAACTGAACCAGTTACTGTTCAGTGTGAAGGAAGAAAAAATGGACAGATGTGTCAAAAGTAAAAAAAGAAGTATAATACTAAATGCAACTTTAAAAATTCCTGACAATCCTAACCTGTTAAGAAAAATAAGATTCCATGCCACAAAACCAATATCTGTTGGTGAAATTAAATATTTGGACTGACAGATACGGGGAAATGAGCATTGATTAGAGTTACAGATAATAGGCTGGCAAAAATACATATATACACACATGGAAAAGGATTAATATCTGTGCATTTCAAATAAGATATGTGGGAAACCTAGACCAGAAAGAAACAGTTTATTTAAACTATCAGACTTAAATGATAGAGAGAATTTTTTTTTTTTTTTTTTTTTTTTTTTTTTAAAGCAATATGAGAGCTGGAAGAGATAATATAAAATCCCAATGAACCCTCTGTAGTCCAGATTTGTGTCTGTTGACTCAAGCAAGAAGAAAGTCTTTCTTTCAAGGAAATACTAGACACAACTGTATTTCCTGAGTAAAAAAAAAAAAAAGCCAGGTAGAAAAGTGCCTTTCTTTTGCATGTATAATGGGTTGAGACTGAAGAAGCAATCTGATATAGATGGAATTGAACATTAAAAATGATTATATTTACGCTTTTGAAGTAGAATGATGTGCTGTAAGGTATTAATGATCTAATAAGAAAGTAATAATCTGTCTAACTTGAAGTTTCATCTGGAGGGTAAAGTGTTCCTTAAACCACGTTAAGATCTTAAATTCCATTGGAGGGGTTTGTTGCTCTCCATATAGCCTTACAATAGAGTAACTTGTCCAACGATATCCTTCCAAGGTGAATTTTATATGAATAGCTGAAATTAGACACCTTAAACGTGATTTAAACCAGTGCACTGTGATGTTGACCTTAAGTTCCTTTCCAACTCTAACTATTCTATGATTCTATGATTCTGTATTGGCAGCTGATATAGCAAACATCTTATCTGTATTCACTTGGAATTCAGACCTTACAAATTATTCCAGTACAGCTGTTTTGTATCTCATTCACCTAAAAGGAGGAAGGTAAGAGGTTTTATCTGGTTTTTGTATAAATCTGTGACTGTAGAATCATGGAATATCCTGAGTTGGAAGGGACCATCAAAGATCATTGAATCAAACTCCTGATTTCAGTGTTGTTCAAACACTCCAGGACTGGGGCTGTGAACAACCCCTTGGGGAACTTGTTCCAGTGCTTGACCACCCTCCCAGTGAAGAATTTTTTCCTAGTATACAATCTGGTGAACTGGCATAAAGAAGTTTTCTCAATGGCCTGTTTGATGGAGAGAGGTGCTCCAGGGAATCCATTGTCAGTATTGAAGAAAGCCCAGAATATGAAATTTAGAGCTCAGAGCCCTTTTAACACCAATCAAGTATCTTAATATAATTTTTAAGATTCTTATTTTATGTCCAATCATAAAAAATATTGGGTGACTTAAGTTATGTCTACCCTGTTCCATCAATTAAAAATCAATTGCGACCACAAACTTTCCCACTGCCAATGCTTTGTATCTGTTGCTTTGACTTTACAATTAGCTGGTTCATTCATCTAATAGGGAAATTCTTACGACATAAGATGGTATCATAAGTCATGCTTTTGCAAACATGAATTCTTCGAATCCCCTTAGGTGCATGAGTGATGATGCATTCTCCAAAGAGTGCACAGTTTTTTCTTCTGCTGGAGCAACAGTCTCTAAGGATAGTGTTGAAGTTGTGATTGTAAGAAATATCTCTGTTAGATTAATCTGTGTGGGTAGAGTTAAGAAGGTACTCATTCAGTAGACTCTGAGGATATATTCAGCTCTGTATCTTTGTGTATTCTAGAAGCAGGTGCAATAGTGCAGTTTCTGTAATGATGGTTTCTGCCACAGTTGCCTATCAGGGGTAACCTGCACAGAAAATTCCCTGCTGATGTGGGTGCAGGGGGAGGGAGGAACATTGCCTTCTGTACGCAGGAAAGCTGACAGTCTTTGGCCAATATATAGTATAAACACATAATCTGAAGCACATCAACTAGAAATAGTAGTGAGTTTGAATGTGTTGCAGAAATACTATATGGTCTTGAATTATTTGGGGGCATAGTTTTTTGCAATGTAAATTTAAACAGTTGAAGTATTAGCTCCGGTGGTCTTATCTAAATATATGCATATGGGCATAATGGGCTAAATTAGTTGACACTTCATAGATAGCTTATACAGTAGAATGTACAGTTCCATGATCAGTTAATTTTCATTGCTTTCTCTGATATTTTCTGGATAATGTGAAAAAAAGTTTTCATTTACAAAAGCAAGTTCAATAAGACAAAGTGATTTAATCTTTCTTGCTGATTTATTCTGTGGAGTTTCAAGTTAATATTTCCATTCAAGTATTTAGAGTTGTATTTGCGAAGAGAGAGGCTGAAAGGTTCTCTTCAATCCCAGCAATTAAATGCATAATACAGATACTCTGATGAGACCATTTAATGGTAAACAAAGAGCAGATTCCTAACTTCCAGTTTTCCAAACTATCAACTGTTATTTTCCCCACTAGTGTCTCCAGAATATTAGGAATATTTGCCTCAACAATATAGGTATAATTTGCTAAAGTAACACAAATCCATTATAATATCATTTTTGCTACCATAAGATGAAATACTTGTAACAATAAGAATATGAGAGGCAACTTTATGACTTTATGGAGTCAAAGCTTGTAAAAAACCTCTTTTTCGGTACTCCTTCAGTAAAGTTTCTTAATAGTAGCAATTAATTTTAATTTTCTTAAGTTTAATCCTCAGAACCATAGTGTTCTGAATATATATATTTTAGAATTATTAGATGAGTATCCTAAACCTAATTTTGAATAAGCTCTGATAACAATTAATTAAAAAACAGGTAGAATCCCCTTAAAAATCCAGATGCAATTAATCACTGCTGTGATAGAGTAGTCAATGTTTTATGATCTTTAGACATTTTACACTAAGGTAAGATGATCTCTACATTTTATGGAGATTTATCATCTTCATTTACAAAGAATATATGCAGTATTTTTTCACCTGATTCAACTAAACCAGCTGAGTGATCCTGAAATTTAGGTTAATTAAGTTATAAATGATTTTCTACTGACATATGGTTTCTGTGGAGTTATGAAACTAGGCGTGGTGTCAGCAATTTTTTTTGTGATTAAAAGGATTTTCTCTAAATGAAGACAAACTAGTCCTTGCAAAAACAAATTACATTCAATTTTTTTTTTTTAAGTTCCTTTCTAATTGAAGTTTTATCTGAAGGATTTTTACTTATCTTGCAACTAGGTTTAAAAGATTTATAGTAGCCTTTTGTAAAAAGCCACAAAATAGAAAAGAGCAAACAGATTATTAACAACCAGAGTATCAGCCTGATTCTTACAAAGATGTGCAAGAGTATTCGCTTCACCTACAATATCAATTTGCACTGACAGATGCTGCCTAATTTTTAAATGGTTATGATATTTTGTATTCCATGTAATCCTTCAGTTTGTTAAGAACCTTACTTTTGCTTTATGTCTTACTTCCTTTTCCTAAGAAAAAATGTGATCAAACTCATTTGTTTTTCAGAAGACTGCAAAGAACTTTCTATTTTAAGGTGTTAATACAAGATCTTATAAGCATATGTGTAACTGAAATTTAAGTCAATCAACCACTACCTTATGTGTAAAAGGAAGTCATGTTACCTTTATGCTGATCTGATTCTTCTGCTTTTGGAAGACAAACTGCATCTTCTTGTCCTTAGGAGTATTTCCAATATGTCTATAAGAAGGATATAATAATAAATAGCAAGTTAGCCCGGGATAGCAGCCAAACATGTACTTAACTGCTTGCTCACTTGCTCTGTCAGTGGGACAGCGATGGGAGAAATAGGAAGAGCAAGAATGAGAAAACTTGTGGGTTGAGTTAAAGACACAGAGATCACTTATTTATTACTGTCACAGGTAAACCAGACTCAACTTGAGGAAACTAATTTATTGAGAATTAAAATAAATATTTAATTACTGAGTAGTGAGAAATAAACTAAAACGTTTGCACACTAGAGGAAAACATCTTTCCTCCCGTTATTGTGTTCAGTCCCTTCACTGAGGCAATGTGCAGCACAGGAGTGGGGAATGTAGTCAGGACTAGCAGACTCTGCTGCCTCCTTCCTCCTCTCCCTTCTGCTCCCATGTAGGTCCCCCAGAAGCTGCAGACTCTTCAGGGAGTACCAGCTTCAATGTGGGTTCTCCACAGGCTATATTTTCTTCAGGAAATACATGCTTTGGTGTGGGCTTGCCCATGCACTACAGTCTCTTCAGGGGTGTACCTAATCCAGCATGGGCCCTCCATAGGCTGCAGTCCCTTTCTGGAAATGGGGGTTGGCCTGCTCTGCCATGGAGCACTTCCCCCTCCCATGACCTTGCTGTTCCCTCTGCTGTTTCTCACCCTTTTTGTTCCCTCTTCCACTCTTTGTTCACTTTGTTTTCTGCCCTTTCTTAAATATGTTTTCACAGAGGCACCACCAGCATGGCTGACTGGCTCAGCTGCGTCCTAGAGCATGTCTGTTGTGGAGTCATGTGGAACCAGCTGTGTACAGCACAGGGCAGCACTTGATTTCTCCTCATAGAGGCCACCCTTGCAGTACCCCTGCTACAAACACCTTGTCACCTACACTCAGTGAAAGCATTTAAAAAAAACCCCAACAAACCCACTTAGAAACAAGGTGTGGATATACAAAGCATGCTCTAAAAGTCTTCCCCGAGGCTGTAAAGGAAACTGAGTAAGTTTCCCTTGCTTTTCAGAGTACTATAACCATTAGCCTGAGGGAAAATGAATGTTCTGCTTTCAGATGTATTTTTAAAATGTTGCACTTCCAATATGCAATCATTCTTTCAAAGTCTATTTTTAGTAGAGGGTTCATTGCTATGAATCCAGAATTCAAGACAGTAGCAAAGTGCCTAATTTTGGCTAGGGTTTAAGACAAATTCCCGTTAACAGTGTTTCCAATTAATTAGCAATAGACAAGATTTATTAGCTAGGGTTCACCCTAGTAACTATAGTCATGTTAGCACAACTCTAAAATGCTTCTCTCAAAAATGGTTCAAGAAAAATGTAGTGCAGGTAGAAATATCTTTCCAGACCACAGTCAGTTCGTACGTTGCTCTATGTGGTAAAGAAAAGACTTTCTGAGACTAGCATGTTCCCATATAATTTTTGGTCTGTAGCTCATTGAAGGAAATCCAATTTTTTTCATTAATTTAATGCCATTACTGCAACTTGCACAAAAGGTTTTAATTCCTGGTTTATTTCTTGGTCTCTTCTAAGACCAAAAAGCTATTTCCTGAAAGTGGTAAGCATTTTGTATTATTTTAAGAAACGGTACTAGTGCTCATTACTTTTGTTTTGTTTAACATTTACATATTGAGAATGCCCTAACTAACCAGACCACTCATCCATCTAGTACAGTATTCTGTGTCCAGAAGAACCACAAGGGCACCATTGCCCTCATACTCTGCCAATATCGACAACTGCTGTGTTAGGGATATTTGAGGGACTGTCACTGACTAATCCTTTTTGCATGCCTGTTTTCCAATAATCTAATTCATACGTCAATCTGCTGGTAGTATCTGCCTCCACATGCTTTTGTCTGCAAATTCTACTGCCTGCTATGTTAAGAAATATCTTTCTTTATTTCTTTTCATCTGGTTCTCTTCTAATTTTATCAAGGACCCACTGGATCTTGTATGTGAGCACCAGCATAAATTGCCTCTTTTCTTCATGATATTGTAACTATTGAAACTATTGACCAACATTTTCTCTCTAAACATAGGAGCCCCAGACATATGAGTCTTATACAGAAGCTGCTGCATGTCTTTGGTCACCTCCCTTAATTCTAGTATTCTGTTCCAGAGATGCAAAAAGCAGAACTGCATGTGGTGTTCATAATGTGTGTTCACTAAGTCTTTATATAGTAACAGAATGACAATTTTTGTGTTTTTCTCAATACCTGTCATTTTGATATGCAATATGTCATTGACTTCTTTGCTAGATGATGAACACCAAGCTGATGATTTCCAAGAACTTTAAAAAGTGATTAAAAAAATCTCTCCTGAGCTGTAACAGCTAATTCTGAGGTCAGCACTGCAGAGGTATGGATCAGTTTATTTTTCACTACTGAAGCTGATGTTTCACCTTTTTGTCCCTTCATTCAGTTTCGTAAGGTTAGTCATCATTGGAATGACATTTGATTATCCATTCACAAGTCTTGAGATTTCATAGAGTCATTTAGGTTGGAAAAGACCTTTAAGATCATCAAGTCCAACTGTAAACCTAACACTGCCAGGTCCACCACTAAAACACATCCCATATCTAAGCTCCATATCTGCACTTCTTTTAAGTACCTCCAGGGATGGTGACCATTTTCCTCGGCAGCCTGTTCCAGTGCTTGATATTCCTCTCAGTGAAGATTTTTTTTCCTAATACCCAATCTAAACCTCCCCTTGTGCAACTTGAGGCTGTCACTTGTTACCTGGGACAAGAGACCAACCCTCACCTTGCTACAATCTTCTTTCAGGTAGCTGTAGAGCAGTAAGATTCTCCAGGCTAAACAACCCCAGTTGCCTCAGCCACTCCTCATAAGTCTTGTGCTATAGAACCTTCGTCAGCTTTCCTGCCCTTCTTTGGACACAGTCCAGCACCTTTCCTGTAGTGAAGGGCCCAGAACTGAACAGTGTATTCAAGGTGCAGCTTCACCAGTGCTGAATCCAGGGGGATGATCACTGCCCTGGTTCTGCTGGCCACACTGTTTCTGATACAACCCAGGATGCTATTGGCTTCTTGGCCACCCGCGCACACTGCCAGCTTATTTTCAGCCAGCCAATGACCAATATCCTCAGGTTCTTTTCTGCCAGGCAGGTTTTTTTATTTACTTCTTCTTCCAGATAATTGATAAGACATTGAATAAAACTAGTACCAGGAGCAACTTCTGAACACTACAGCTAACCCTTCTGCATTCTGGAAAGTGACCACTAATTTTGCCCTTTGCATCTTACTCTTTAACTGGCTTTCAGCCTCTAAAAGAGCCTTTCTTCCAGTCCCATAATTCTTAGTTTCTCTAAAAACCTTTGATATGGTACCTTGGCTAAGAGTTTTCTTATTATCATTCTATGTTTATAAGTGTCTTAATGTAGATTTTTTTCTATTGAATATCATTAATGTGCTCAACCATCCTCTCAGAGTTTAAGAACTAAAGTTTTCATGTATGATAAACATCAGGTTTTTCAATGAAACCAGGAACAAAGAAACTCTGTCTGAAGCAATGTTTCAAACAGGAAACCCTGCTTTTCGCTTCTATAAGCAAGATCAGTGCAGTTATGGGCCAAAATTGTGCTATTACTCCACGTAAGAGTTTATTTAAGAGACTTACAGGTTTACAAGTGCCACTGGAAGCAAAACACAAAGAACTAGAATTAATATTTCACATTACATTGGTGGATATGACCCTGATCAGTGTCACAGGTGACTTCTTACATTGTCCTCTTTGACTGTTTTCTCCAATTACAGAATTGGACTAATCTGTCAGGTATATAGAAACAGAAACATATCAGTGGTCTTCCACAGTATGTATTTCTTCTCTGGCCTAGCTTAGGTAGAAGATATTAACATGTTTTTTTTCTCACATTTCTTATCTGAAGTGGAAACTTTAGACAGGTATTTGATAACTCTGTGGTCAGATGCTTCTATGACCCATGCGAAAGTAGATAAAAATATATCTGTGTATTTGTCTGAATCAGCATAAGGTCCAAAGGCATAATCATTACAAAGATGGCATTTTTAATGTAAAAATAATTCTGGATATAAGTTAATAGAGATGTTGTGATAATCTTTTATTTACCGATGCTACTGCATTTATATTTGGCTAAGAGTAAATCTCCATTTACATAGAAGATGTAGCAAGGTTAGAATGTTTTTGAGATACAGAATACTACATGGATTATTTTTACTTTTATTAAAAGAAGAAAGTAAGATCTGGCTAAACTATGTTAAAATAAGATGCCCTGTATATCCCATCTCCTCTTGTGGGAAAGTATACGTTTGCCATGGGTATCAAGGACTGTGGGTGATAATGAGCTATGAAATATTTATAGATCATTAAACTGAACATAGAGATCATTAATTTGCATATCAGATTTTAGAATTAAGGAAGTTTATTTTTAAATTAATTATTTAAAACCTGATTCTTCCATGTGTAGCTGTCTCTCTACAGCTGAATTTTAGATTGTTGAATTTATTGTTTCAGTTTTGCTACCTTTCATTAGGCAGTGGATACATGCCACCCTTTTTCATATACTCATGCTGTAAGTAACACAATGGGGCTCTGAAATCCAATAGCTCCTCCTTAAAGGGGAGAACTCATTAGGTTGCAAGTGTTGTCTGTAGTGCTCAACATATAAATTGAAAATAGTGCTCAACATAAATTAAAAGCCTCCTTGAAAGGGTGTCCTGGTTTCAGCAGTAGCAGTCATTTTTCTCTTTCTTAGTAGCTGGCGCAGTGCTGTGTTTTTGACTTTCGGCCTGGTAACAGCACTGATAACACCGATGTTTTCAGTTGTGGCTTAGCAATGTTTAGTCTGAGCAAGGACTTTCTGAGCCTCATGCTCTGCCAGGGAGGAGGGGGAGCCGGGAGGAAGCAGAGACAGGACACCTGACCCAGATTGGCCAAGGTGGTATTCCATACCACAGCACGTCATGCCCAGGATGTAGAACCGGGGGGAGTTACCCGAAAGGAGGATCGCTCTCTCTCCCCCTGCTTGGTCGGGCTGGGCGGTGAGCGGTTGTATTCTCTTCCTTGTTATTTCCCTTATCATTATGGTTATTGGTGGTAGCAGTATTGATTTGTGTTGTATCTTACTTAGTGGACTGCTCTTATCTAAACCCGTGAGAGTTACATTCTTTAGATTCTCCTCCCCATCCCTCCGGGAGTGGGGGGAGGAAGGTGGAGGGGGGAGCGAGTGGGCTGCGTGGTTTCTTGAGTGACAGGCTGGGCTTAAACTACAACAGTTCTTAAACCATGTGGGCTTAAACTACAAGACTGCCTGATGACTCTGCTGAGAATATCATTGTAGTATACTAAGTCTTTTTTAACCTCTTCATCTTAAAAATAATTATTAGCAATTTTTAATCATTACTTCGGGAAGGAGAATCCTGAGAAGCAATGTGTGGCAGTGTCAAATGGGGTGAGACAGCCTATAGTAGCTGTCTGCTTATTTTTAATTTTATTTTTTAACAGAAGGTGTAACATAGATGGTATTCTGTGGCTCACTTTTCCATTTACAAAACCTTATCTGGAGCTTTAGTTATGGAAAAGTTATTTGCAGTACTTTGTTTCCTCTCAAATTAAGGTCAAAATGTGCTAATGTCTGGTGGGAAGGGCTGCAGAGTCTAAGGCATGGTGTACTGAAAGAGCCATTAAAATGCAGATAAAGTAGAAATAGCCCTGCAGTGTATGGAGCTAGATTCCTGTGCTGAATTGCAATGAATTACTAAGGTGATTTCAGAAGATTTAACTAATGATAAGTCACCAAGGACTGGTTAAATAAAGGTGAAACTAAACACAACCATGTAAACAAGAAAGATATCATGATTGGCATCCGGGCTAATTTCCTGGCAGGATTTATTTCTCCTTTATAAAAAAAATACTTGAAAGAGTTTAGTAACATTTTTAGAGGTCATTAAGCCAAAGCAATTTATTTAAACAAAGCAAAAACCTGCTGTTTGCCATTCAGGACCTTTTCTATTTTTGGATATAAGTGATGCAACTCCAATAATGTCATTACCCTTTGAAGACCTAGTCCTGCTGAAGACCAAGCTCATAATGATTGAGTAGGCTCTTTAGTAATGCTGACTCTTACTGCACTGTGCCTCCTTTCTCTGCCATAGACCACATAAGCAGAGATCCTGGAAAGCACTGAAAGGAAAACCAGAACAAAGTGCTATGAAGAGGATGTAGATCATGAAGGCAAAAGGAAAATATTTGGGACTTGCCCAAATCCATAACTTTTTTTCTTTTCTATGCTCCTACCTCATAAAACATTCTGGAAGAGGCTGGATTATTCCAGCATTCAGTGTCTTTCCTCACAAGGTCTTTTACAAAGCAGTGAGTATCCAAGCAACAAAAGTAATTCAAGACATCAGTTAATCCGTTTTGCAGCTGTTGGCAGCTTCATCTCTGATCACCATCCGGGAGGATGCACATGAGAACAGACCACCAGGCAGATACAGGGCACTTACAGGCAGAAGATTTTCCATCATTTAACCCATTTCCATGTTGGGGCAATATCATTCCTTATTTGTACATTGAACAGCCTGTTTAATTTTAAACATCCCACCAATGGGATTCTCTCCACTCTCTCTGGAGACAGGACCTTTCCACAACAATTAGCAGAAAAGTTTTCTTGTAAAAACATCAGCCTACTCTTGGGGCCAGGCTAAGGAGCACAAAGACCAGATATGTGGTAAGCCCTGATAGGAGGAAGGGAAGCTGCTGATGTTGATTCTGGGACATGTTAAGGAAGGCAACCTCACCTCCTACTCTGGTTGACTACTGTAGATGTATTGAGGGGTCACGAGAAGAAGACTGTTAGTTTGGACTGACAGTTTTCAGTGATTATCATTAACAGCATTTTATAGAGAAATTACAGTGTTTAGTGTGAGGTGTCCCTGCGCATGGTAGGGGGGTTGGAACTGGATGATCTTAAGGTCCTTTCGAACCCTAACTAATCTATGATTCTATGATTCTATGATTCTATAGTCACAGCTGGCATCGTGGGTTTGGAAAGAAAACACTGGCTAGAACTGTCCAGGCCAGTCTTTCTTGCCTTCACATTAACATGCCTGGTTTTGTTTTGCTTTTGTTTTTTTTTTTTCCCAATTCTTCTTTTCCCCCAAGAACTTCACAAAATGCACGGAAACAAAAGCAGGAGCTGAAATCTTGAAAAATTGACCCTTAATGTGTTTTTCTGATTCTGCTTCCACTTTTCAAGGATGTTGCAATCTCCTGTTTCTTCATCATTTCATCTGAGCTCTGAACTGGGCATCCACAACCAGAAACAGCTAAACATGGAGCTGTTTCCTGTCCAGTGTTAGATTTGATATCTAGTTTTTGCAGCAGGGCAGTATGGCACGAGATTGCAGGAGTGGGTGAAGAACAAAATGTCATTCCATAGCTCAAGGAAACCCAGCCTACTTCTAGCTTTTATTTCAAACAAATCATCTCTATTCTAAGACAGCTTTTCCCCCATTTGGGACTGCTTCTTTTGTTATAATGTGTTACTATAAAGAATAAGGTCTGGAGCCCTCTGTCACTCAAAGTTTTTAAAATAAACCCATTATTCTGGCATTTGGGATTCTTTGAAATATACCATACCAGAATAATCCAAACATAGGAGAAAAGAGGTTCAGTGACATGATGTCTGCTTTCACAGCATTATTGTTCTCACTCCCAGCTCATCATTTGAGGGTTGTTTCCAGTGGCTACATGAACAGCTTATTGCTAACATCTTTGTCAAGTGCAATAGTTCAAACATGTATCCATGGTACAAGTGCACTCAGTAATTACATTTTTAAGACATGGGCAATCAATTAGGAACCATACTGGCATGGAGATATATTGACAATACTAATTGTCTTCTGTTACTGTCACTGCTTATCCTGCTTCATTTTGGTCATTCCCTTCATTTTCCCAGATTCACATGGGATCTGCTGAGCAGCTGTGTGAGCTGAATGCCAATGTTTGGAGTGCATTTCCTGGCCTCCTTAGCTCTGATATGTGAGTGACAGGCTTTCCACTAACAATCTCCACTTTTAAGGGCTCAGATATGACTCTGCTTTGGCTGGCTGCAGTAGCTTTGGGGGCCAAGTACAAACCAGCATGGGTTCAGCTTGAAAATGAGTCATGGAGCCACCCTGAGTAATGCTTTCCTTCAGCATGTTCTGAATTGTGAAAGTGTCAAGTTCTCTGTGATTCTGTACGAGATGCAGAAGTGAAATACCTTTTTTTTTTTAATCTTAAAATAATATATCTTAAAATAATATGTCCCCATGGCATATCCTGAACGGGTAGAATCTACCCATGTACAGCTTCACCTCCTGGAGAACTGTGAAAGTGTGCTCAACTTCTAAGGAATCTAAAAAGGAAAGAGGAAAGTTTTACTAAGCTTTATAGGCTGATTACTGTATGTGCATCTGCTGTTTCATTTAACAAATTTCCCACTATTTTTCCTCACTCCTTTCTTTCTCTTTTTTTTTCTTTTTTTTTTTGATTTTTGAAAAAAGACATTGAATACAGTGTATTTCATGAAATTAATCCAATATGCGTATAAACTGTCAAGAAATAGGAGAGGTTTTGGCAATGTATGACTATGGATCATCAAAATGGGGAAAAAATTCTGCAAATCGTTTTAACTATATATAATAGTAAATAGGAGTTATCATGAAGAGAAGTCTTATTAACTGCATAAAGAAGAACAAGGAATATAAGAAAACTTTCTTGGACTGCCACTAGAGTGAATGGCAGTGATAGTGAAGCACGTATAAAGGAAAAAGTGAAACTAAGATATTAATAGGGTTTGGGAATAAAGGAGGAAGAAGCAGGAAGAATTTGTAAATGGAAGACTGAAAACAAGAATGAGAATATAATAACTGAAACTTCAGAAGAGAGGTAAACTAGAGGGAATATATACTCAATAGAGGTTCAGCAGTTTGTAAACATAATCTCTGCATGGGAAATTACTAATTAAACACAAATTCTCAAAGGTTGTCCACACATCATCTCTCCTCTCAGTGAATTTTTCTCGCACCATACTGTTTTGCTCCCTCTGTACTGAAAATGAGGCTGGGAAGTCCAGGGATATTGAAGAGTTCACACAAACTTGTCATCTCACAGACAGACTCTTCAGGTGGAAAAATACTGAGCTGTGAAGTATATCCCTTTCTCTACTTTGACCCTGTTTGGGTTTCTACAGTTTATGCATGTTCTAACAGAAAGAAAAACATTCAAAAAAATAAAACCCAAACCTAAACAATCCCCTCTCCCAAAACCACCTCTCCCTCCCCCCCAAAAACTGATCCTCAAATGACTTTGCACTAGCCAAAGCTCTAATGGACATTGTCAGTGTACTTTCATATAACCAGCAAAGCCTGTTCAGTTCGAAACTCGGAATTTAAAATCCAGGCCGTCATGAGCAATGACATGGAAAAACAACCTGATGTGGAAAAAAGCCCTTCCCTGGTCTTGGAACTGTTTAATGGAGGAGAGAGGAAGCATTTTTCCTCATTATTTCTTTCTTTATTTTGCAAACATCCCCTGTAAATATTGCAACAGAGATGTCTGAGAGGAAATAGAAGGAAACCTAGAGAGAACGCACAATTAGTAGAAGTTCACCAGTTTGAAAACGCAGTTTTTATGTAGGGAATTATTTCCCAAAAGGAAGTTCAAAACTAATATATGCATTGCCTTTATTTCTGCTTTGCTCCAGCTGCATGTTTTTATACAAGACATAAACTCCATTCTGTCAAGGAGATGAGATATACCTCCAAGTCCTGCTTTCCCAACAGCAGAAATCCAGCTATTGACCTAATTATGGGACTCTCCTTGCTGAAGGCAACAGAATGACCTTTTTTGCATAGGAGAAGATTGCATATTTCTGCATACCCCTTCCAGCTGGTTATGGAGGGTTATCTGTCAGCCTCCCTAGCTCCTCATCATGGTGGTAATCTTATCTGACCTGTACATTACCGAGTAATTCAGGTACAAGGTTGTACAAGAAAGGACTTGGTAGTTCTTGATGTGCAGAAAACTGAGCATTTAGGGCAAAACTCTGCCTCAGCTGTAGCTATGAAATGCTAATGAGAGTGAGAGTACTTCAGTACAAAATACTGGTCTTCCATTTTAGAGTGTGCTTGACTGTGTCAACTCTGAAGCTGGCAGTTTCCTCTCTGCCCAGCACCCTTTCTCTATGGGACTCGTATGTCATTGTTTGGGTTCTAGCTGATGGTTCTTCCTCATCTCATTGTTTATACTGTCATGACCTTTTGTTGTTCTGGTGTCAAGAGCCCTCATTATAATTTTAGACATGAGGTCATGCTTCTAATCAACCCTGCTCTCTTATTCAATTAACATTTCCAATGTTTTTAAATCTTATTGGCCCACAGGCCAGGGGATTTCCTCCCAATTAGTACCAGTAGTGAAAGGCACATATCAAAGTTTATTTGCTTTTATCAGTACTCTCTTTTGATCTGCTAGAAGGATCTGGTGAACATACAATTAAGAAGTTCCTCCTAGGTATCTTTCCCTAAAGGACCAACAATACCTGCTGGGGTCTATTAGCATTTCAATATGTTTCCCACCTCAGGAAATACCTCTGCTTCCTTGCCTGATTGGTTAATGTAGCTGTATATTTTGCATGCATAACACTTAGAGTCACTGCCTGCCACTGTTGAGACTCATTATCCTCCACATTGCACAATTAGGGATTAGACTTGCATTCAGCCTTCTTCACCTCCCACAGAAGGGTCAAATGTGCACAGCCATTTGGGAAGGGTCAAACAGTCAATGCTGTCACAGAAGGACCAGCAACATCCACACCAGACAAGAAGACAGTGACACTGCTCTGTACGAAATGCTTGTATCAGACTAGCAATGTGCACATTTCTTGATGTCTTCACACACTTATCTCTAAGATGTGTGTGATTACCAGGCCTTGTCTACATAGCTGCTGGCCATGTGGACTGAACAGAAGGGTGCTCAAAAGGCACAAATACTTCCTGGTCTCAGCCTCAGATTACATCTCTTGGAAGGAGAGCAGAATAGCTTGTGGGAAGGATATTCCACTATACTGTTTTAAAGTACTGAACACTTAGTGCAAAACAGAACATGTCAGAAGTAAACCATTTTAATGAAAGTTAGGAATAGTTCAGATCTGCCAGAATTTATATAGGAATTTAATTGCTTCAACATTTGCCTGTAGTGACACACAGCATGTCTACATCTTGACCTGGTTTAAACATGTGGAAAGGATTCTTCACCCAACTGTTGGCTCTCACAATTGCAACTCAGATGCAAGTTCTCATTTGAACCCAAGAAGATTACTCTCTGCATCTTGCCAAGGCCAACCTGTTCAAACACAGTCCGCAACTGGAAGGATGATTGTAAACAGAGATAGTCCTAGAGCACTGAAATTCAAGGCTCAGTTCCAACTTTATGGCCAGGAGGTGTGCGGAAGCTTTCTTTGCTTTCTATTTGCAAAGTTCCCATTGCAAATACCTCATCTAAGGGTGATGGCTCAGTTGTAGGCACTGGCACTTTCTACCCATTCTTCCACCCCTCTCTCTCACCTGTCCCCATGATGGGTGAGAATGCTATGACTACACTGGCTCTGACATTGACTCCACATTAGCATGCATTGGTGTTTGGACTCAGAGGTGCTAAATATCCTTCTCTGGGCCCAGTCCCTTCAGCACTGTCCCACTAAAGCAGAGCATCCTGTAAATACAATGTGTCACTGTCTCTGCTGATGGTAGCTTTTACTTTGTGAAGGTAAGTGGCTCATGAATGATCCTGAGTTCCTTTTTGGGTAGAGGAGAACTGTCTTGTAGTTTGTGATCTGTGGGGAGGGGATGTTTTACAGATTAATCTGGACTAAGCATCCATTATGTGTTTTGCAGAGATTAAGAGGGATAAAACTTAATAACACAGATTGTCTCTAAATCTATAACTCTTTCTGTACTTCAGGGACAGAGAGTTTTTTTTCCAAAGTGCATCCAAGTATATTTCAGGCTGAGACATCAGTTGGGAATTCTTTAAGGAAAGGAGTTTCTGTTACCTTAATAGTTAAAGGAATTTTAAAAGGTAGTGAGAAAGCACTTACTGACATACACAGCAAAAGAAATACAAGAATACCAGTGGCAATATTAATGGGGCCAAGAGGAATCTAATCTAAGCCTTTTAGGTGGAGAATGCTGAGTTCTTTCTTGCACTTAGCAGTGAAAATCAGAAGTAACTCCCCCAAAGTCAGTAGATTTATGCCAGCATAGCCCAAGGAAGCAGACTGCCTGGAACCACTGCTAATTTGAACACAGACCAATATAAGTCTGTGGGAATAAATCTTACATAGTGGATATTAAAGTGAAGTGTTTGTGTCAGCCTAACCTGTTCCAAATGTCAAAGTCTGAAGGATACTACAAACTGTAAAGATCTGTTGCAAGAGAGGAAAAAAATCCCAGTGCGCCTGAAAGTATTCCTGCTGAAATCAGTAGGTTTTGGCATTTGCTTCAAGGGTTTTGGGATTTGGTGCATGGGAGGCTACAATAACAGGTATTTTAGAAAGGGAAAGTTAATAACCCACCAGTGAAAGAAGGTGCTGAGCTGAATCCCAACATGCTTCCCTCAAGATTATAAGCATCACTGGACAAATAATCAATAAGAGCATTGAAATAGAAGGCAGTTTGTTCCCAGTTTACACCAAAGCAGATGTCTTGTGAGATTGGTGATGCTTCTCTACGTATCACCAGGCTTGTAGAACTTCGTAACTTAGGGGTAAAAGCTGGGGCTAGATGGTGTGTGGATACAGATGCTCCCGCTCCTCACATTCTAGTTTAGGGTTGCAATGGGGAAGAGCAGTTTTTCCCAGGGAATGAAGTCATCTCTACAGAGCAACTTTGTGAACTTGGGATCCAATCCATCATTCAGCAGAATCAGAGACAAATATTTGATGTGACTACAATCGCAGATGAATGAGACTTGTGGAGAGACAGTCTTGTGAACATACGCAATGTACCTGAACTAAAAACTTGGGTGTTGTGTACCTCTGATTAAATTCACGATCATCTCTCTTTTCAGTACAAAAACCTAAATTCAATTTATTTGTGCACTCAGCAGGGTTGGTAACTTGCAGTCCCAATAGGCCAGGAAAAAAAACTAATAATATTTGATTCATTTATCACTGTAGGCTTTGATTTAAAGGCCACATTCACCAGCTTTCTCCCACCAGGCACTAAAAATCTTCAGATACCGGTATCAACATATCGTCTGCATGACTCTATTTATAAAGAAATCCTGTTGTCACACACTGATCAATAAAAGGTAGCTATGCCTTAGGTTTCTAATCATTATGAATCCATTTAAAATTCAGTGCAATAGCAGCAATCCCATTGAATTCATTAGGGGATTCACAAGGATGGCTTATGTAGTTCCACAGCAATTCCCTTGTAATTCAGCACTAATTAAGCATTATTTCATGCAGGAAATAATGAGCTGTGGAAACCCTGTTAGTACCAAATAACGGAATAAAGGTGTGTTTACATATTATAAACACCCTATGAATGTTCAAAAAGGTTAGAGCAGGTCTTGACTTTCTTATCCTGGGAAAGAGAAGGGATCTTAAAGGAGTCATCTCTTGCTTAACTCAGTTGAGTATCGCCTAAATAAATACTGATAATGATAATAATAATAATATAATAATAATTCAGAGAGGGACGTACTGGAATTCAGAAAATCACTCAGACTTTGCACATTTGAAATGTCAGTGGTTTAATTATTAGAACGCTTCCAAGTCAGTGCCATTCCAGAGAAAGGTTTGCTGGTTAGGCAAGGCTCAGAGTACTTGAGTTGGTGATATTACTGTTATTTATAGCAAGCAATAGGACGGTAAACTTTTCATTTGAAGAGAAGTTTTAGACTTACAGAAGATGCCAGTTTCACACTGTATTTAGGACCGGATTTCCAGGTGCTCAACAATGAACTTTTGCAGCACCCAATACACTGGGGGGGTCCCAACTTTCCTCCTCTGCTCCCTCATATATCAATCAGGGCTTGGATCTAGCATGGGGTGAAGAGAAGCTACTCTCTGTTTCGCAGGGGCATTGCCTTAATCTGTTCATTTCTAACTGCTCTTACTGTGCCTGAGAAGGATGCGGCCGTGTTCAAAGCCATGTGGTTCTGTTTTCCAAAGAGCAGATGCCAGGAGATCCCTGGGGATGGCTTTGCAGTCCATCACTGAGGTTGTCTGGGAGGGGCTGGGTACCACAACATAGAGTACCTTGACACCCCACTAATGTGGTGGGAGGGTTTCACAGGGAATTGCAATGTTCACACCCTGGTAATTTTGGTTTCTGATCACAAATTAGACAATCAGAAAACAATTGCATCTGAACAGCTCTGTCAGAACAAGTTCATCAGACATGTAAGTCTTTTGGCTGGCACTATAGCATGCAAATACTTGCTACAAATATTGAAATGCTCAGTCATTAACAGAAGTTGGTGAGAATGAGTTCTGCTTTGTTGTACTTTGAAAGACCAGCAAAACGCCTAGAACATCAACTATTTTGAAAAACAAGGATGTTGTCCTGTAGTAGGAAAAATCATTTGAAGAAAAGACATTTCTGTGAAAGAAAAAAGCTCACAATATTATTTCTGAGAGGTGCTTAGCTAATATCAACCCATTATGAAGGCTAGTAAATTGTCTCCTAATGCTGTCTGTGGGAGCAGAGAAGGGACAAAGGGACAGACATGTTGGATACATCATACTAAAGCTGGCTAAAAGCTTCTCAGTTTTAAATTGATTTTTGGTGCTCAAGGACAAGGGAGAAGTAACTATACTGTACTTATGCTCCCTGAAGTGTTGCTGGCTGGAATGAGGTGAGGTGTGGGGGGATCAGAGCCTGCTTCTCCTCTGATGCCCTGGAATCTTCCTGGGGATGGGCAGTGCCTACGTGGAATCCACCACAGAAGTGGAGCAGCTCTGCAAAAAAGGAAGCCACAAATCTTGCTTGGTCTTGAGGAGCTAAGAATGAAAACACCTAGGAGGATAGCTCTTTAGATGTTGTTTTCTGCCTGCTATCCTTCTGGATTACGGCCCTTAATAGCTGTGCAGATATTACTTTCCAAGCAACCACGGCAGGAAGAAGAAAGCCTGTCAGAGCAACACTGAGGCTGAGAAAGCTTTCTCTCCCAGTGGGATCTCTGAATTTTCTCCATTGCATGGATTTCTGGGACAGATGATTAAATATTATAGCTCCCAACTTTGCCGAGACAAGTACAGTGCTTAACAAGTTAAGGGAAGGGAGGAGCTTATTCCTTACAGTGTTCACTTTATATCACTGGGTTTGCAAGTCCCATCTATACGATGGTGGAGGCAGGGGCTGTGTCAGTCCTTCAATCAGGCTGGCATTTGCCATAACCTGTATTGACTTGTGAGACCTCTTCATTTCCTCCTCTGACTTTCCTCAGTCTTGCAGCTCTGGAATTCAATATACGAGAAACAGGAATGCAAAAAAACTTGGAAGTTTAAGCTAATCAGGAGTTGTCTGGTGAGAGCTTTGCAACACATAGTGAGCAATTATTTTATTTTTGTCATTCTTCTGAGAATGCTGTTTAGGTTGAATTAAAAATGCAGGTCAAGTTAAAGAGGCAGGACTTTCTATTGGAGCCCTTTCTTTAGCAACATTCCCTTTGCTTTCAAGGGGAACCTTTTGCTCCTTAAATGCTTCTAAGACCAAATTCGAACTTCTGCTAGTCTAAGCTGCTGATGCTCTGTGCAAAGCTAATTGCTTGTTTGTCCTGTTTCTGCTGTGACTGTAGTTGTTTCATGTAGATTTTTTCTACCCTTTCCCTTCAAAGCAGTAACTTTCCTCAACAGATCTGGCTTCAAACAAAAGAAGATGCTGCAGCTTCAATGCAAATTTAAAAGTCAATGAGACACACACAAAAAAGAGACATGATCCAGGATGAGCTCAGTCCAATGAATAAATTCAAACCATTTAGTGGGTGTTTGGAAAGATCAGAAGGGCACCTTTGCTTGCAGCATTTTAACAAGCCTCCATGAATTGGCAAGAGGCCTGAAAAATGAGTGGCAGTGGTGGAGAGTAATTCAGTTGTGATCACTTGAGGGTGATGAATGAGGAAGTGACATAGTCTGTGCAGAGACAAGTAATCTTTTCTAAAACAATTGTACTTAGCCCTCATGGCTGGAGATTTATATTGCAATGATGGCAACACTGGTAATTAATGAATCAGTCCTGACTTTTGGGGAGACTGTTAGAAACACCATGCTGAAGAAAGAACAATGTGAAGACCCAGAGAGATTTTCTCAAAAGTCTGAAATATTCCTAGACACTGGATGTTGCTGTATGAGGTTGATAAATTTGTCTCTAGCCTGTGAGATTGAGCATGCTTTAAAAGGGCTGGGAAAAAATTACTTCAAGTCACGCTTTAAGGTAGATGGAGGATGAATTAAGATTAATGAGAGTCTTACAAGTGGGCTGAAACTAGCAGTCCTGATATGAGAACAGTGATAAAAGCCAGCAAGACCAGCCTCAGAATGTGAATTACTTGCTTTATTCAGTGCCCCTTGTGGTTATGTCTAAGCCATTTGTGTGCATGTGTATGAATGCATGTATGTACAACTGACATCCATTTTACATTAACCATGCACAAAACTTCAGTGACCATCAAGACAAAAAGAGGAAAACATCCTTAAATCCCAAGATGTTTTTTATTTTTCTCTCCTCCCTCAACTGTAAATCAAAAGGATGATTGTGTCCTGTTAATAGTTAAATGTGCTGTAAGTTAAATAGACCTAACAAGGCAGTTTTCAAACAGGAAACCTGGTAGGAGTTCAATGACATCTTACAGTACACCTATCCTGGCAATATAATCATTAAAATTTGTCAAGTGTAAAAGCAAATGACAAAATATTACCCCAGAGCAACTTACTGTATAAATGCAACAATGAAGCTGCTAAATGATTTCTCTGGATATTTACTTCCAGATCTGAAGTCATATTGATTTGGCTTCATCTCCTGAAGGGCATAGGTTTATAATTTTATGGAGGATGCAAGATTAGAAAGATTCATTTTACATGAGAAGTTTCCAAGTCTTCACTGCAAATTGGTGTAGAAATATTAAAGAGAGAGCAGCCAGAATTTACTGAAACTGTCTTGGAAACACAATGATTTGTGTTTGCTTAATTTTATTATTTTTTTTGGAAGGCATGCTAGAAAGAAGTAGATTCCACACTGAGTATCCACACTCCTATGTATCATTCCTAAAATTGCACAGATCCAGGAAGGACATTTGTTGCTTGAAGAAATGTCATGGGAGGAAAGATCTTATTGCTGAAAGGTACATAATGTAAAAGCCATTCATCATGAAAGAGAAAAGAAAAAAACCACATGCAAATGTATACAAATATATTCAGATATTTGTGAACACTAAATCTTAAAACTCCAAGGGGATGTTGGAATATCAGACATTGTCATTGTGGCTTGCCTGTGGCTGGAAACAGGATAACCCCACGGATTGCAGCACTCAACAGGGACAGATTACACCAGAAGAGGAAACGAAATGCTGTTTGCTAAAGGTCTCAGTAATGCAGTGTCTTCATGTTTGCTCTCTGACACTTCTTTAAGCCACCAACTACTCAAAGGACCTGTGTGCTGCAAACACTTCTATTATCACCTAAGATGCATGCTTGCAAGTAGCATCTTTGAAGAATGTGTGTAACCATTATGCCACTCAGTGCAGAACTTAGGGAGCCAAGTGAAATCCATAGCCCTTGCAAAAGGAGATGCCCGACTTCTGTGTCCTTGGATGACAACTATTTTACATAATTTCTGGGCAAGTGAACAGGAATTTGAAGGCAAAGGAACTATTTACTTTTGTGTGTATTGTTCCAGTTAATAGCAGATGGCAGGACTGGAGCTAGGACATGGTTCAAAGTATGAGTAGCTACTTTGTATCACAGTATATTTCCCTTTATGTCTTTGTTGCAGTTTAAAAAACCATAATCATAATTATAACTGTATATTAACTTTGATATTGTGTTACACCATCAGCATAATGTAAAGGGGCCCTGATGAAACTCAAACAAAACTTGCAGAGTGGCAAGCAGACCTGAAGAGATTTTCTGATTAATGAAAGAACTGTTCGATACTGATCAACTTGAGTCTGGCTAAGCATTATCACAATGTTCAGCATTTGAATGTGAAATCATCAGGAAATAACTATGTGACTTTGGATATCAATACTTTCAGGCAAAATAAGTCTTCCAGAAAAATAGTCATTGCGAAATTTTTCCTTACCTCTTCAAAGCAGTGGGAAAACAGTTCTTAAAGGGAGAGAGAATGTCTTTCTTACACAAATACAAGCAAATACTGAATTAAAAGATGGATAACACCCTTGTTATTTTAAAATAAGAAGCAACACTATGCCAGGATTTGTGGGTTTCCTACAGAGTTACCCATAAGTTTGCGTACTTCATAAACACAGTCTTCCCTGTGCATGGTAGCTTAGTAGAATTTTGTTAGTTGCTATGAGGTGTTTCAGTAGTTTTGCAGTGTCGTAATGCAATAATTCCTTACCGATGAAATTTCGTAACTCACATTATAGTTTCCATACAGTTCAGAAGAATGAAGGAGAAGGTCTGAGATGTGAATCTCCTGGAGAAAGAAAACACCTCCCAGTACAGCTGACTGAGGTAGCTGAAAACTGGAAAAACTTGAGACATTTCTGAACTCTGCAGTTCCTGTGGGGTAAATCAAGTGGTGTTGACCCTCCTGTACTCACCAGCTTGTCTGGGTCGCATCCACAGCACTAATTTCCCTGTAATGTGTGATACTCACCCATTTCACTAGGACTAGGAGGAATATGCGCATAAACAGTTGCCATTAGCTGTCCAGCCTCTTGGCCCATAGGTCTCCGTAGCTCACCGTACTCAATTCCTGGTGGTGGTCACTTCCTGCTCTGCGGTGAAGATCACCAACTTTGGGGGGCCAAGCAAGGGAATACAAAGTAGAAAGGATTAGCTTTATTAAATAAAGCCTCTAACAATGTAACTGCTGTAAGTAAATACTAATTAAGTAATATTCATGTGCTACTAGATGTTGAGTTATGAAAGCGGACTAACCAACCTGTGTTTTCTTGGTGCTTTTCTTCTTCGTGCTCAGGATGCTACAGCAATAAAGGCACAGAGAGACCACCCTGCTGTTGTAGGTGTGTGGCAAGTACCAACGTAAATGCTGCTGGGTTTATCACGTCCGGTCCTCCACAAACACGTTCAATAGATGGGTACCAAAACAAGCTTCCTAGAACATGTCTTTCATCAACCACCACATCACAAATCGGAGTAAGAAGCTCTCGTGAGATCCCACTTGTAGTATTGTGTATAGTTCTGGTGTCCTCAACATAAAAAGTACAGGGAACTGTTGGAACAAGTCCAGAGGAGGGCCATGAGGATGATCAGGGGGCTGGAGCACCTTCCGTATGAAGATAGGCTGAGAAAGTTGGGGCTGTTCAGCCTGGAGAAGGGAAGGCTGCGTGGAGACCTCATAACAGCCTTCCAGTATCTGAAGGAGGCTTACAAAGACGCCGGGAAGGGACTCTTCATTAGGGACTGTAGTGATAGGACAAGGGGTAATGGGTTAAAACTTAAACAGGGGAAGTTTAGATTGAATATAAGGAAGAAATTCTTTACTGTGAGGGTGGTGAGGCACTGGAACAGGTTGCCCAAGGAAGCTGTGAATACTCCATCCCTGGGAGTGCTCAAGGCCAGGCTGGACAGAGCCTTGGGCAACATGGTTTAATCCAAGGTGTCCCTGCCCATGACAGGAGGGTTGGAACTAGATGATCTTAAGGTCCCTTCCAACTCAAACCATTCTGTGATTCTATGATTCTATGGTTCTATGATTCTGCATGTGTCTTCTACCTGTTTGTCTTAGTATACTTGAACACATGGGTGGGATCCCACCTGGAAGTGCTGAGAAATCCCACTGTGCTGCTGTCTTACTGTCTGATTGTGTCCCCTCCTTACATATATGTAAACACTATAGTAAGCATATATGTAAACATACTAGTTCAGTGACAGGCAGAGAAATGAAGATAAACTCTCCAGCCATTTAGGCTTTAGCCATCAGGTAATTTGAAAAGAGCCCTTGCATACTCATCTTTTACAGTAATTCTACTAATATAAATCTAATTTTTAAACCAGCTTGCCTCTAAAATGAAGACTGCATCTGAGACATTCTTTTCTTCATTTTGAAATAGATTCTTCTCTAAATTATGAAATGAATGTAAAGCCCTCTGTATATACAGCCCAACTTAATTTGTTCCCTCAAATAGCTACTTTCCACTTGATATAAGCTACACTCAGGTTATAGCCACAGAGCTTTCTAGCACCATAATAGTAGGCCTATTTTGGCATCATTCCTTTTAGATTTGATTATTTTTCCTTCAGCTATTAGCACATGCTTTTTCTAAGCTAAATCCTTTTTCATGTTCTCCAGCAGCTTTGTGAAGTCCTTTTCTATTTTCCTTTTTTTTTTTTTTTTTGTCCTCTCTGGTTTTTCAGACACCTCCTACTGAAGTGTCAATTGCAAGTTTAATTAACACATCCTCAACCTTCTTATTCCACATAAGTCATGAAAATACTGAATAAACCCAGAGTCAATATCCTTTGGTATCCCTTCCATTGAACAAGTTTAAGTTCATAGACTATTACACATGTGGTGTTTCATTTAAATTCCTTAGACACTATTTTGACCTTGTAACAAATTATGCATCTATGGTTTTTTGGTTTTAGTTTTGGGTTCAGTTTTGAGTTTTTTTGGGATAAAACTCTACAGACCTTGACTTTGGGTTTTAGCCCAAGATTTGCCACTCGAGGATATGGAGTGGAATGAACTCCATCCGCAAACTCTGAGCAAGGAATCCCTTGGATATGGGCAAATCCCCAAGCAACATAAAACTGGCAGAAGCAGAACTACCTCAGCCACCTCTACCACATGTGGGTCTAGGGAGGGATAGCAGAAAGGAATATATAATGTTTAGTGTGTTTCTCTCCTATATTTCTTCAGCTGGAACAGAGTAAGGATAAATGCATCAATCACATGTTGCATTTAAGCCTATTTGGCCAAAACAGTGAGTCATTTCCACACTCCTCCAAACTTCTTTTGAAAAAGTCTTCTTCCTATTGCATCTGATGAATTTGTGCTAAGAATACAGTAAATAACAAAATCCTTTAATACATAATAATTAACTATTTACTCAGTTATCTACTCGATCTTACCACTACAGTGAGTTTAGTGTGCTTTGCTTAATAGCCAAGGGCTTCATCATTTTACATGTAAAATCTGTTTTCTGGAACTTGTCCCTGCCCATGGCAGGGGGGTTGGAACCAAATGATCTTAAGGTCTTTTCCAACCCAAACCATTCTATGATTCTGTGATTCTATAAACTGAACTAACAGATGGAAGTTAATAGCTGGGAAGACTGAAAAAGGAATGAATTTTCTTTACACTCTGTTAGGTATACATACTTGTAAAGTGCATGTGTGGAAAGACTGCCATTGGAGCCTGCATTTTGGGAGAGTCTTGCCTCACTCAGGTTGATCTGTCAAGAGGATGTTATATTCACCCTGCCTCAGTAACCTGTGCTCACATGAGAGAAAATGCCTCCTGTGGTGCCAACCAAAGACCAGAAGTCTCATTTTGAGCCAGCTGATGCTGAGAGGGAGGAATTAAGCTTATGCTGCACCCAGTGGTGCAGTTTCTATTTGTTTTTAGATGAATAATTCCACAAGGAACTTATAGATGACTCATTTTCCAGCTTGCAAATCATGGCTCTTTC
>JANHGB010059620.1:0-12723 GCA_026283785.1 Coracopsis vasa | reverse complement strand
CAAAAATGTTAGGGTTTGGGGTTTGTTTGTTGTTTTTTTTTTTTGGGGGGGGGGTGGGTTTAATACACTTATGTATGTATCAGTTCCTGAGCTCCATTTGAGAAGTAAACTGTAGCTGAGGACAGTGTGCAGTAGTGTTGTTTACATCTTCTTGTACTCATCATACTGTCCCTGTGGTGGTTTAGGAGGACTGGAAGGCTGCAGTGGTGACTGGAAACCCTTGAGAGCCATTTCAGCCTCTGGAAATTACTGTAGAATGGAGCCACTCTGGTAATACTCTTCTTCCCCAGTCAGATCAGCTTTGAGAGAATGGTTTCCCATGGACAGGCTCTGCCTAGATAATGCAGGGCAGGAAACAGCACAACGCCATACATCCTGCATAGCCTGCAACAGCATCTCGTCTTCAAATGTGCTGCTTGCCATCATTTGCTAAAGTTAGCCAACACTGACAGAGTGAAACCGAAGTGATGCACCTAGGAAGTGAAGCCTTTCAGAAGTAAGAACTAGTAATAAGAACAGCATTTATGATTGATAGTGTAATTCCCATTTCTGAAGCCTTCTGCTATTTTTGCTGCACCCACGGCATAGTATTGGGTGCCTAGGAGGATATTTTTTGGCCAGATCTGTGCTTGTATCTGGTTCATGACATGACCATTGGAAAAGTTATGCTAAAGTATCTAGCATGCTGATGTAGTAGAAGCAAGAGTGAAGGGAATAGATCAACTTGTACCAGTTTAAGCAGAATCATTATCAAATTAAAAGGCAACAGTGTCATCCACCTTTACAAAAGTCCAAGGGTATAAACTGTCCAGTTAACCCACAGCTATCAGCTGTGGTATAGAATTGATACCACTACCTCCTGTTCCATTGAGCTCAGCATGTGTGCTAAGAAGAGAGACTTTTAGCTCTGATAGCTTGCAGAGCAAAACAAAAGTCCCACAGGAGATTCAAGCCAGCAAATGCTTCAGTGTTGATGCTTCTTTTGTTCAGTTATTAACAACACCAATAGTTTAATCCTAAAGTTACAGGGCACAGTTCTGCAATTTAGTTGTTAAGGAGAGAGAAATATTAACTAACTTGATCATTGGCAGCAATTACTTCATAGTAATTTTTTTTCTGGTAATTCATAAGGAAAAAATGCAAGGATTACGTTATTTAAAACTGAATCTAGTAAACTGGGGTAGTAAAATTAAATTAATGGTAGAATCATAGAATCAGAATGGTTTGGGTTGGAAGGGACCTAGAAGAGACCTAAAAGCTCATCTAGTTCCAACCCACCTGCCATGGGCAGAGACACCTTTCGCTATATCAGGTTGCTCAAAGCCCTGTCCACCTTGGTCTTTAACACTTTCAGGGCTGAGGCATTCACAACTTCTCTGTACAGCCTGTTCCAGTTTCTCATTGCCCTCACCTATTTTTTATAAATAAAAAAAAAATATTGTAACAGATACAAAAGTTATATACTTGGTATAGAATTTTTTGAATGATATCTGGCCTCCATTAGAAATCAAGTTGAAAACCTTAAGTATTCTGTTTTCCTTAAAAGTATCCACATCTACCTTGAATTCATTTATAGAATCTATTAATTTCTCCACTAGCACAATCTCTTGCTTATGTGTGTAAGTATATGTTGAGGGAAAGAGAGAGGGAGGAGAAACATTTCTTTATCCTAATATAGATGTATAACATGTAACAGGACATAAAATGTCTATTAAAGAAAATATCAATATTTCATCACACAAATACTTTTTTTTCACAAATATATTAAGGCTGTGCAATATGAGGAGGGGTAAATTTTTCCCATAAGTATATTAAGCTCACATGCTATTTTTTTAATGAAGATTGAGTGAATTATTATCTATAGGATTAAAAAGATATTTCCTCCTAAATTATCATATTCAGGAAAACAGGTAATAAAGCATGCATTTGTTTAGGATGATTTGCATTCAACCTTTTTATCAAAAATAGAAGTATTTTGATAATTTGTGACTCATAAGTAATATGAAACTAAGTTTATTGAAAATATTACTGCTCATAATTTGATGAAAATATTCCAGTCTCATTAAGTTTGGGACAATGAAAATAATTTCAGATATTAGAGTAATAATGCAATTTATTTGTGAAACTTCAGATATGCTTATTTTAATTTATTAGAAAGAAAAAATATAATCAGAACTTAGTCTAGGACTTGTGTAGATTTTTCTAATTTGTTTGATTTGGAAGTCTAGGCAATAAGTAGAATTGCAAAATGGAGGTGGGGAGAGGGAGAAGCCCATACTTTATTGGGTGAAATAGCATAAGTAAATAAATAAAAAATAATAACCCTGTTGACCTATCTTCCAGAAGCTTTGTGAAATGACATAATTAATTTTAAAGGTAAATCACTTGCAAATACAGCAATCAATTTAAGGTAACTGAATGTCCTGTGTTTCACTTTACTGCAGACTCCTTCACCAAACCTGCTGGAAGGATGTGCCAGCTTGGGACAGGCTATTGTTTCAGATAACATCAAGTTATATGGTGAATCAGAGAGCACACAGACGGATGACTACAAGCAAGCTTCTTACAATCTTCTAAATTGATTAAAATAACAATCAAATCTGTTAATCTTTGCATATATGTTCTCTTCAGCTTCAGAATAAATTATCAGGGGATATGTTTATACTAGTATTTTGCAGCAGATTACCCAGTCAGCTTCTAATATCCCACAGTTTTAACTTTATTTCCATTGCACAAACCTAAAGCACTACATTTAAACTTTTTTAAAAGTTAGTACTGGAATTGATGCAGTTCTCACATTTTCATTCTCATGGAAACTAACAGTGGTAAAAAAGGAAAAAGACTAATAGTTTACTCCTTTCTTATTTTACCTCCTTTCATACCATATTCAGACTTCTGCTGGTGGAAAAAAAAATGCATTTGGAAGGTTATTCAGAACCAAGCAGTTCCCAGCATTCACACAGGCATACAAACATAGGTATATGTAAAAATATATATAATGTTCCTTTTGCTAGAAGATTGTTAGTATTGTGGAGCTGTTTATTGCAAAATGTTATATTGATTTTAGGGTGTGCTCACAAAAATGTTAAGCCAATTCTGAAATTTATGACAGCTAAGCCAACAAGATGAGAATTTATAACAGTGTAATTAATATGGGGCACCTTTTGTACAGGACTGATATTTTGATTTCTTAGGTCCTGGAAGAGCTCTCTCAAAAGTGTAGAGAGCTTTCCTTTAAAGTTTTGCTATTCCCTTAGTGAAATGTCTCATAGTTTTCATGATAATTTTTTGCCTGTGATCTTGAAAACCACTGACATGCTTTATTTAATAAATGAAGAAATGTGTGGTTCTCGCAGTTCTTGTCCAGCATGACAGGACAAAGCAGCACAAACACTGGGCAAGAGGAAGATTATTATGAAGTAATGCAAAATGGATCAACAGAGTTTCATTGTCCAAGATGGATGAAATGCTAAAAGCAAATCAATAGTTTAAATAATGAAAACTAAATCACGTGTTTAAAAATCTTTCTTTTACTGGTTTATTGTGACTAATGCAAGCAAGTACTTGCTGAAATATACACCTCTGTCTTGATTATGCTCCTTTAAATTAAAAATATTGCTGCTGGTATCAAAAGGAAAATGATGGTTGGACAGACTCTGCCAGAGAAGTAAAGCTCTAAATCCAATCTGAAATTAATAGTCTTTTAGTGAAACTGTATTTTTTGTCAGAGCCATTTGTTGGAAATGTGATTCAAAATTCAATTGAACAAAAGGTGCTTTCTTTCTGAAAAGGATATATTTATATTTCTTAATTGACAAAAAATAAAAAATCTTTTTCCCAGGGAAAGGCATAAAATTTATTCAGAAAAAGAGGATCATAAATTTATAGTCTCCTAATAATTCACAAAATTGCAAGCCAAAGCTTTCTTAATATCTATTTCAATTTAATTCTTTTCTTCACCAGCTACTTTCTGTTTTGCTCGTCATCTGGAAATTTAAAAAGATGCTCTTTTGGCTCAAGGTTTTATAACATGATGCCCTTGGAAAATATATTCTGCTACAGATTTTGGCAGAACATGTGACAGGAGTCTATATAAAAGATGAATGCCTAACATCAGATGCAAAATTGTTGCACTGCCCATACAGCTGCAACTGTCCAGCAATAAGCAGAGATAAGTGATTTAGTGAAAGAAGGGATGACTTTTAATAAAGAAAGTAATCATAATCAATCAAAAAAGTCTGCAAGCTAAAGTGTAACCCAAAACTTTCTGATTAACATTTGGTTAGACACTTTTTTTGATTTCATGAATATATGGTTGTGATATTTAAAGGCTACACACATAGCTTGTTTCCTAGGACTAGAAGAGCCTGAAGACAGTAAACAAGCCTGTTCTTCTGTTAAAATAGTCTCCAAGCTCAGAAATGTCCAAAAGAGATTAAGTGGCTATGATTGATGTTCTGATTTTCCCTACTCGGCAGTCAAAACTCAGTGCATCAGCTGCTGGAACCAGCCTTTTCTCTAAAGACTGGAGATGGGCAAAAACCTCAGCCAGCCGTGGGTTAGGGAGAGGCGCAGACTGCCAGAAAAATGTTCTTTCTTCTGTGCCCGGAAGATCATAGTGCCTTTTTCAATTAATTATGAGAAAACAGAATCACCAGTGTTCCTCTGCCTTTCCTGCTGTGTAATCCTACCATAATCCCAGTTTTTACCAATGCCACATGAGCAATGCAAAACAACAGCAGGCAGCTTTGTTTTTTAAATACCATCTTCCATTTAACTGCAGCTTATCATTCTTGGGCATCACTGCCAAATGGATGTTCCCTGGGATATTGATACATGCCATATTCATATACTTCATCATACAGTGGAAGTGTTTCACTTGCACTCTAGTTTTCCTGGTATGCTTTTCTCTTCTAAGGAAAATTCACCACAGGTAAAATATCTTCTCTCTAACAAGCTCAGCTTTGTCTGTTTCCTTACTGATCCCTGCTATTGAAGGATAATGTCAGCTCTGGAGAGCTGGTGCTGTTTTGAAGTAGTAATAACTCAGGCACTGAGAATGGACCTTCATACATTCACAGACATACTGTAAGCATATAAGAGGTATTACATTAAATCAATCCCTTCTCTATAATTTCTCTATTAAATGTTTACTTATAAACTTATCTTAACCAAAATGTCTACTGAGGTATAAAACAAAAATGTGTTTGGGTCATAAGCAATATCTAGTATGCCTTATTAAGATGAGGCAATCCCTTACACTCTTCTTGTCACCAAAGTATCACAAAGATATTGAGAAAAATTGCAGGAAAGAGTTTGGTATAGGATTCCAGGCCCCCACAAGATCGTATCACATTATGAGGTGCTTCTCTTCTTTTGCTTTTGAGTTGTCCAGAATATCCTCTTAGTAAAGCTGTCCAATTTCTGCTCATGTTGCATTTGTCTCGGCCTAGAAGGACTAGGTTCTTCTTCCTCTTCACTAGCTGCAGAGTGCACTCCAGCCCCAGACAATAATCTTTCTCTTTTTTTCTCTCCTCATTGGTTCTAAGAATTTCAGAGATGATTTTTGAGGCTAGTAGTTAATGCTTCTCAGTGTGGGAAAGCCAGTAGCATATTCTTTTTCTCTTAATAGAATTTTTCCTCTTTTGAAATTTTCCCTCTTTTGAAACATATAATTATGTGTAATGTAACGTAATGGTATTAGGCTCAACAAGGCAAAGTGCTGGGTCTTGCACATGGGCCACAACAACCTCATGCAATGCTACAGGCTTGGAGAAGAGTGGCTGGAAAGCTGCTTAGCGGAAAGGGACCTGGTGGTGCTGATTGATGGAGCTGAACATGATTCAGCTTGTGCTCAGGTAGCCAAGCTGGCCAGCGATATCCTGGCCTGTATCAGAAATATTGCAGCCAGCAGGGCCAGGGCAGTGATCATCTCCCTGTACCCAGCACTGGTGAGGCCGCACCTCAAACATGGTATTCAGTTTTGGGCCCCTCACTGCATTAAAGACCTTGAGGTGCTGGAGTGGGTCGAGTAAAGGGCAGCAAAGCTGGTGAAGGGTCTACAGGACAAGTCTTATGAGGAATGGCTGAGGGAACTGGGGTTGTTTAATCTGGAGAAGAGAAGGCTCAGAGGGGACCTTACGCTCTCTACAACTACCTGAAAGGAGGTTTTAGTGAGGGTTGGTCTCTTCCCCCAAGTTACAAGCAATCTAACAAGAAGTAACGGCCTCAAGCTGCGCAAGGAGTGGTTTAGACTGGACATTAGGAAAAATTTCTTCACAGAGAGGGTGCTCAGGCATTGGATCAGGCTTCCTAGTGAAGTGGTGGAATCACCGTCCCTGGAAGTGTTCAAAAAATGTGCAGATGAGGCCCTAGTGATATGGTTTAGTGGTGGTCTTGGCAGTCCTGGGGTGGTGGTTGGACTTGGTCATCTTAAAGGTCTTTTCCAACCTGGTTGATTCTGTGATTCTATAATATGATATGAAGGGGCAAGCAGACACTTGTGGGACAGTTGCCAAACAACAGTACAGGAAAACATGTGCAAATAGAAAAAGAATGTGTAAAATAACAACAAAGGAGGTAAAACAAGTAGGAAAGATGCCCAAAAAAACCGAAGTCATCCACAGAAAAAGCAAGACATCAACTTGCAGAAACAAAACATGTCCCAGTTCCTGAAACAATATGAATTATGTCAGGAGTATATGAGATCACTTTCATTCTGTTAAGGGAGGTGAGGAGTGTAAACCCATCAGTGCTGAGGAAGGACAGATGAGAAAGAAAGGTTAATTTTAACTTTTTTCATGAAAGAGCTCTCAAACCACTTTCACCTTGGCTAAGAGCATCAAAGACTAGGCATCAGCCCTATGTGGCATCAGCTCCATGGTGTTCTTATGTGTTGCAGTACTGTGTTATCCTATAGTTGAATAGAAGTATTGCAGGATAAGACTGTTAAGGGATAATATCCAGTGATAATGACTGATAATGAGTAAGAGCTGCCCATTGACAAAGTGTGCTACTAATGAGTTTCAGTCTGGAAAATTGTTGCTCTGAAGTTTTTTAAACCCCTATCACAGTGGTCTCTAATTCTCTGCATATTCCTATGTATACACCCAGTTGCAAGTCTTTTAAAACATTTGGAGCTGTTCAACAGTATTAAACTTTTAAGAGAACTCTATTACCTTTATTTTTTTCAGATTTTGATGACTATATGGCAATTGCCATTTTGATCAACAGTAGGATGTGAATTAGAAAACTTTCAGATCTAAAACAGTGAACATGAATGGCTTGCTGCAGAGTGCTAGGACCTAGCACTATTCTTTGTAAATCAACTGAGGAAGGGGACGTAGCACACACAAGAGGGTATTAAAATTATGCTGTTCTCAACTCTGCTACTGATCAGCTACAGGATTTGATTTAATTCATTTAGCTTCTCATTATTTGTAAAACAGGATTATTTAATCTGTACAAATCAGTATTTTGCTTAGCCTGCATTAAAGATATTTTTTTTTTTTTAGTTAAAAGTTGGATTTTGATCTGTGATCTGCTTCAGATCATCAGGTGTAGAAGCTTACCAGTGGCTGTTTCTGAAAGAATCCCCAAATGTTTTGCAAGAATAAAGTTGTACCATAATAATTCATTAATTCAAAACCTGAAATACTGTCTAGTACAACATGGTGCTTACATAATGATGCATAATATTTCTGCAGAGTAACTAAGGTTAGAAAGAAAATAGACACAGAATGAATATTTCTTTATCAGTTCCTCGGGAAATGTGAAATGTGGTGGCTTAAATGGTTGGATCAACGTGGTATTGTCAGTCTATCTGTACTATCTATACTATACTATACTATATGCTGAATTTACAGATGTATTTGCTACTGATTGTGATAGGACCAAGCCCTAAAAGAAGAGAAAAACACCTACTCAATTTTGTCTTCATGTTTGGAAGGCTAAACCAATTCTGAAGATGAAATAACAAATTACAAGAATTCCAATAGAAAATTCTAGTCTGTTTTAAACTTCTTAATTTTGCAAACACTTGGTATATGGTCTTTCACCAAGTAAAATATTGTTTTCATAAGGATTACTTACCACGTGGTAAATTGACTGACCATTTCCCCGCACTGCTTGACCTTGCTGAATCGAGATTTTCTCATCAGGCTGGTAATGAAGCTATGGAGAAGGACAGCACGCAGACCACCTATTACTGCACTGACAGTGAGCAAGCTGAATGATTATATTTCCTTTCTTTTGAAACAAATTTTTGATAATCTGCATATATCCTCAGTACATCACTGCATTATCTTGCATCTGTTTCCCTTGTTTAGGATGAAAAAAAAGCACAAATACATGTAAACAAATATATATTTATATTTATATTTTATAGATATACATAAAATACTGTTTGCACACATTTAAATCTATTTCTGGCCAATAAAAAGCTCTTCATTTTTCTGCAAGCTTTCCTTAGAAAAGATAACTATTTCTTTCTGAAAGAGATTAAATTTTATGGATGTGTTTATTTGTACCAGGTTGCTTTACAATTCTCTAATATTTTAAATTATTCCAGCAGAGACTGCATTAAGGCTGCTTGTAGTCAGTGCCCTTAATAGGTGTTAATAAATGCTATAATATTAACAGTAGAGGCAGCAATAGTTACCATCGAAGGTTCAGATCCTAGTTTCCTACACAAAAGAAGCAATATGAGTATCTAAATTAAAACACCTTTTATGTGACTCTATTCAAGGTGTCATGATTGTTTCTCTCCACTGGCTGTGAAGGTTATATGGTACATGTACCTAAGTACATACTGTTTTGAAACATTTTGAACTTGAATTTTCTTTACTATCTGTGCATTTCACAAACCTACTCACATCACCACAGGGAAATAGAGAAAGATCACTTTCTGCTTTTTTACAGACAGGCCAGTGAAGAATTTATGACTTGACCTAATATTTTTCAAGTCAGTGTATGGATTTTAATGACTTTGGTAGGCTTCCAATCACCCCCAAAGAGTTTAAATATTCAGAATCTTACCTGTTGCTTATATCAGATCTAGAAATTAACCCGGGTACATCCAGCCAAGTATCTTCCTCTTCCACGACAGGTCCTTATTGAAACGTATTAAAACCAATATAAAATATGATTTGAATGAAAGTTATTTTTGTATTTTATTTAGGCTAAAATTGCAAGCTGTAGTGAATATATGCACAACCTGAGCTCCCCTGTGACAGGGAAAATAAAAGACTTTTTTAAAAGGAAACATCTCTACGTATGCCTGTTTTTTAAATGATCCACCTGGAGTAGTGCACTATTTTTTTTTTTTTTACTTTGCTTAAATGTGCAAATAAGCCCTATATCCCTGCCATTCTACGAGAAAATACCTGCATATGACATGCATCTAAGCAATTACACTTTTAAAACAGACTTATGTGTGAAAATGTGACAATGGTTGAGATTCATTACAACAGACTTATGGCTTGGTTTTGCAGCTACATTTAATGACGGGATGACCTCATCAATTCTAATGATGCTACAATAGCTAAGGATTGTATTTTACCAGTATTTAATATAAGCTATAAACAAAATACGTCTTTCATCTACTTTGAAAGTGGGCCGTGAAACAAAGGTGAATTTCAGGAAATAAACAGAACCAACCTGTCAGGTAGGTATATGCGATATGTTTTATCTGCTTGAGCTTGTGGGTCATGTCCAAAGATTTATTCCATTTATCATTTCCAAGTCTTGCAGTTGAAGAACACTGGTGTTGTAGGTATTAAAGTTTAAGAGAACACTCTTTGGTTTATATACAATGGGTATTATATAAATTGTAAATGACCACTCAAGTATATCTTTTAACATGCAGATATTCTAACATTCCTATGCTGATTGTAGCATCCGTTACTGAATGCAGGGGAAACCAAGTGGCAAAGGATGAGGAAAAGACTGAGGTACTTAATGCCTTATTTGCCTCAGTAAGACCAGTTGTTCTCTGGGTACCCAGTCCCCTGAGCTGGAAGACAGGGATGGAGAGCATGATAAAGTCCCCAAAATTCAAAAGGAGTTGATTAGCAATCTGCTACACCACTTAGACACACAAGTCTATGGGATCAGATAGGATCCACCCAAGGGTACGGAGGGAACTAGCAGAAGTGCTCACCAAGCCACTATCAATCATTTATCAGCAGTCCTATCTGAGGAAGTCCCAGGTGACTGGAGATTATCAAATGTTGAACCTATCTAAAAGAAGAGATGGAAGGAGGATCAGGGCACTACAGGACTACAGTCTGACCTTGGCATCAGGGAAGGTTATGAAGCAGATAGATCATCTTGAGTGCTATCATGTGTCACATACAGGACAACCAGGTGATCAGACACAATCATGAATCATCCTAGTTGTGGAAGTATCACAGTTGCATTGCAGATATTTCTAGTTGAAGGGACTAGAAATACCATGCCACTGAAATGAAAACAAATCATATATTTGCAATTTATGGTTATATTAGTTTATATAAATTATTGCATCTAGAGACCAAAGTGTGGATATATGTATTCTAGACAGTTCATCAGTATTTTTCTACTGTGACTTTGGTAATTTGATCTGTTTCTTCAGACATAAGAAATACAGGTATCCCATAGTCACATTGTATAGCCTTATAAGTCACACAAGCAGATGCACTTCCCCTCAATGAGGTTGGTAGTTTGAAGATAGTTAAGAACTACTGATGCAGAAGTCCAATTCAGTTTGACAGACTTATGCATTTGTATCTCTTTAAGTTTTAAAATTGCAAAAATATATACACTATGCTAAATGACTGATTTTATAAAAACGTGATGGGAAATTCAAAGCAGATGGCTAAATTAATGCATCTCTTGTAGTTCAGCCCTTGAAACCTACTGAGAATTCAGCTTAATGAAGACTGTCAACATCACATTGTCATGCTGCTCTTCATTTGTTCTTCATATATATATATATATTTATGACATATTAACACTTGTTCACTTGCCAGAATGCCTTTTGAAGAGATACTGAAGCTGGAATCCTGAGGAACACATTTTCACTCCAGCTTGTGGCTACTAAAGAAGAGCCAATGATATAATGGAAAGAGAGCCTTAAAGAGGAAAAGCTGTCATGTTTTTGTGCCTCCATTAAAACACGCTGCAATATTTACAATACTCTACTAATGTAATTTAGCTTGGAACATGGTCAAAATTAAACTGTATGTTTTAAATAAAAACTTAGGTTTTGGTCATGCTCCGAGCAAAACTACATTAGTAGGGTGCTGTAAATACTACAGTGAATTTTAAAGGAGGGACTAAAACATGATGGCTTTTAATTCTGCTCTGTTCTGAACTGTGCTCCTCTCACCTCCTATGGCATCCTGGATTCTCACAGCCTCTAGGTCACGGTCTGGATGAGAATAATGACATTTCAAAGGAGTTAATCAGTGACAAAAATTTTGTTAACAAGACTATTGAGGAAAAACCTGCAAAAAAACTCTCTTCTGTTGTTTGAAATGTTGATTTCTAACGGTGCAAACAGTAATGAACTGATAAGGAAATCTTGCAACTTCAAAAAAAATCTCACAGGCATCACAGACATGGCACATTGTAGGGAGAAGGGAGACAGAGTCATTTTCTCCTCTTTCGAACTGTTTTCCCTTTCTTTATTCCAGTAAGAACAGACTGTCTGTGCAGCAGTTCTGCTTTGTCCTCTTTTCCTCACACTGCAGGTAAAAGAATTAATCTTTTATATGATAAAAGTCATAATCTGAAGTCCAATTAATCAGAAAAAAAACTCCCAACAACCCCTCTCCCCAAAAAACCAAACCAACCAACCAAACAAATAAAATAAAATAAAACACACCAAAAGTTTTCAATGCCTTAATTTTTTTTATTATTTTCTTTTTAGGTGAGGGGTTTTTTTGTTTGTTGGGTTGGCTTGGTTTGGTTTGATTTGATTTTGGTTTTGTACAGGCTGTCAGGTGATTTCTGCCTGAGCTAATTGGAATTATTTTTGGTCAAATTGGTGGTTTTAAAATTGTCAATTTGTGAAATAACAGCAAGCTACCACAAAAAAATAACATATAATTTCCTTCCTTCCTCCCCTTTCCCTTTCTTCCTTTTATTTTTTCTTTCTCTTTCCTTCTTCATTTTTGTACACCATCTCTCTCCTTTCTGTTCTCACCTGTATGCTCCTCTGAACTTGCTTATTCTGCTGTTGTTTCATATGAAAATCTTCAATAGCAGTTTGGTTTATATAAGTGACAGCATGTGCTGATGATTAGAAATCTATTGATGTTGACATTTTCGCAACATCTTGAGCAAGAATTTAGAAAAAATGGTTTTAAGTATTTACCTTTCTAAATATCAATAAAATTTATAATGTAATCATTCAAAGTGTGTTCCTGAAAATAATTATCATAGAATCATAGAATAGTTAGGGCTGGAAAGGACCTCAAGATCATCTACTTCCAACCTCCCTGCCATGGGCAGGGACACCTCACACTAAACCATGTCACTCAAGGCTCTGTCCAACCTGGACTTGAACACCTCCAGGGATGGAGCACTCACAACTTCCTTGGGAAACCCATTCCAGTGCCTCACCACCCTTACGGTAAAGAACTTCCTCCTTATATCAAATCAAAACTTCCCCTGTTTAAGTTTTAACCCGTTACTCCTTGTCCTATCACTACAGTCCCTAATGAAGAGTCCCTCCCCAGC
>JANHGB010059619.1:0-12487 GCA_026283785.1 Coracopsis vasa | reverse complement strand
GGGACAGGGCAGCCACAAGTTCTCTGGGCAACCTGTGCCAGTGACTCACCACCCTCACATCAGTCACCAGTTACCATGCATATGGACAACGAGTTGACTGCAGCCTGAAGTGTGTGAATCAGCAGTATAAGAACCATGCTCAATCAAGGAAAATATTAGAAGAAAGACCTAAAGCTAGAGTTGCTAACAGTTTTGCTCATAACAAAACAGCAGATTGCTGACACGACGGGGTCTCTCTTAAGTATGCCGAATTGTCTCAAATGGAGCAGAAGACTGGCTAGTGGGTTGCTATATTCAAGACTCCATGTAAAAGGTGGTATGCTGTACACATAAATGTGCCAGGATATTTGCCCTGATAACAAGCCAAACCCATCACTGAGTTACTGCTGCTAGGATGGGCCAGACATTATATGAAGAAAGCTTATAAAACCCTGGCCAACCCATAGATCTTCCCAACTCTCAGTAGCATACAGCCCTTAACAAAGTTACAGCGAAATCACATACGGCAGTAGATATCCCAGCTGTAACCATAACGGTTAACAAGCATGAATCCATACAATGATATGAAAGCTGTGACTCTGACTTTACTGACCTTAGGTACTGCTGAGGAAACCAAACATTTGCAGTCATTTTGAGGTGCTGCCAATTGCCACCACCACCACCACCAAATTTACTTCTCCAACTTTTGCCATAGCAGTAATTCTCAGCAATACAAATCTTAAAGTTTGGGTTTGTGTGTGCTTAAGCCTTTCATTCCCTGTCACCATGTATTCCAAAATAGGTGCCAAAAGAGATAAGAATCATTCTTCCATTCCAGATGTGCACAAATGAGACCTACCATCACAGATTTACATAAAGGTACAAATTTTCACTACTGGCAATAACAGAAGGCTCTCAGAGGGACCAAGTAAATCCATTAAGAAAATGATCTAGTCTTATAAACTCTTGCTACACAGTGGGGCTGCAGAGGTCTTTCACCAGGGGTACCTTAGATATAAGAGTTTTAAAGAACAACAGCTCTACAAGAGTCGCCAGCATCTATAGGACAAGTGCCAGCAATGCCTTGCTAATACAATAGAAGCAATGATGAAACTGAATGACCAATGTGCTGTTGCATAATTTAAATGATGTGGAAAAATGATGAAAGGATGGATTCAGTATTAGCTTTTATGATACTATTTCTCACTTTCCCGCTCCCCAGTTGCTCAGTGTCTTTCACAGATTAGTCTTCTCTGCTGCAACGGTTCAAGGGTTTTTTGTGAAATCATGATCTAAAACTAGATCAGTAAAACAATCTGGGTTAGAAAAAGATGTATATGTATACATTGAGAGAGAGAGAGAGGATTTTTAGAGTACACATCATAAACAAAATAACTGCAAGAAGGACAGGAAGGTATCACAATCCAATCCTAATAATAATGCATTTTGGAAAATTTCAAGAGGCAAAGACCTCTCTGAAAAATCCAGATTGACTGATTCTAAAAAAAAGAATTAACAAAATCCTGTTAATTCATTGGCATACTTTGACGAAGTTCCTATATTTAATACATGGAGAATTTTATCTTCTATCTTCCAATAAAAGACAAACTTGATATTGCTACAGTTTTAAAAATGTGAATGTTTTTTAAACATAGAAAAAGTAGGCTTTTCTTCTCCATAAAAGATCATGCCTTCATCAAATGAATAATTTAAAACCCTCAAGTCATCATATATTCCATTAATCTTTCTGTTCAATACACATATTAGCAATGAGACATTGTTTTGAAATCTTCAGTAGAAGTCCAATTCAAACAAACAAACATGTTTTTATACTTATTTTTACGAAACGTTGCCTAGATGAAATAGATCAGTCTGTAAAATTAAACAGCAGGTTGTAAAAACTGCATTTACCATATTGTGAGCCTGTTTGGAATCATCGCAAATACAGGTATATTAGATTTTTCATGTATAGCAGATCAAAGTGCATTACATTAGTTCAAAGACATTGCATTATTCCTCTTCCTGTCTACAGTACACTATATGAATTCCTGTCATTATATCAATTTAATCCACTGCCATTTTTTAGGCTACTGTTTGTCTAACCAAATGAGGAGCAGAATAGCTGGCATTTAATGTGACTGCTTCACTTTTTCCAACCCGCCTACTTTAAAGAAGAAGTTTGTTGAGTGCACACAATTCACTTTACAGATCATTTGAAATGCATAAACAATTCCAAATGCAGAAATAACAAAAACAATAATTTGTCATTTTGAAATGCTGAAACGCTTGGAGGAAGATTTGAATATAGTACACTCTTTTGTTTGTAAGCATGGTGATTTGCCAAGCTACACCTCACACTGCACTAACCCTAGGGCATTCCAGTCACAAACACACTTTGATCTGCTGTGCCTTTGGATTCTCTCTCAGAGGGCTCTACCTTTCTTGACAATTCCAGAGGGAAAACACAGCCTTGCATTCTTTCCCATCTACCACTCCAAAACGAACGCTCCATATGCTTGCTGCTAGTTCAACCTTGCACTGTTTTTCCACAAGCTTGTCTGTATAATAACGACAGCTGCAGGATTCTTCAGCTTGAAGTTGTGAACTGGATTTAAAAGAAAAAAAAAAAAAAAGAAAAAAGGAAACCTACAGAGATTATATGACAAATGAGAACTATAGAAACAATATTACTTCTGTGTCATCTTAATACATACAGAGAAGTAGAATGCAGCCACACTTTTGCATTGGTTTAATCTGGACATCCTATTTCAAAGGGGACTAAATATAGTTAATATTTACTTTATGATACTAACAAAGTCAAGAGCCAAATGTCAATAGGTAAGAAAGGCAAAAGTCAGTGTATAGTAACTGTAGTATCAAACCTTTTTTCAACTCATGAATTCTTAGATCTGTTGAGAAAGAAAAAAATATTGCAAAAGAGTCAAGAGTGATACAAATCTACTACAGAATATACATGTATATGTTAACAAAAATGATAGTTGCAGCAGCGTTAGGTCTTTTTGATGTAAACACCTACTTTAATCTGGTTAAAAATACATTGACAAAATACATCATCAAGCAGCAGCTTGGTCTGGCACTATATAATTTAGCGTGAATTCATGTGCTTCAGAGAAAAAAAAAGAAAAAAGGAGAGAACAAAAGCAGCAGCCCTTAGGTCTTTTGTCCACACTGCTCTTAAGAGCTTATAATTGCATGTCCTTATCTTCATGTTCTTAATAACTTTACACAGAGCATTTTCAGAGCATTCTGTTAGCATATCTCACTCAAGTCTTCTACTATGATAATGAAAGTAAAATTTGAGGGGACTGAAGAGCATACATTAAACCAAAGCTATTTTAAGCTTCCTCCCTTACTGTTTAGTCACCTGCTACTTGGTGATAGTAATATTACTGTGAAGGACTGGGAAAAACCAGCACTAGAACTCACCTTTGGGTAGTTCCAGAGGTGTCTTGTGATTTCTTAGTCCAATCACATACCAGCCTACAAATTCCTTCTTCCACACTGAATACTAGTGGAACACACAACAGTGACAAGGGAAGAAAGCCACATATGCCCTTTTTCATATTTACTAGGAAAGCCTTGAATGAGATGCTTCATGGTCCCATAAGTACACAAGAAACTGCTTAGTAAAAACTATTAAAAAATACAGTCAATACTTTTTTCTGGAGTTAGCAATTTGGCTGTTGATGCATAAGGACTCTTCCTGCTTCAAGCCACTTCCACTAACCATCAATAAATAAAATATTATGCAAAAAAAGCTCTGTTTTAGATGCTTCATGAAATTCTTCCACCTGCCAAAATACTAAAAAAACAAAAGCAAACCAAAAAACCTCCAAATCAACTTACCAAACAACAACAAAAAAAAATCCAGAACAACTACATATAGTTAAATTCTGAGACAGGGCATAATATTGAGTCATACTATTTGGCATCATTTCTGAAAAAAAAAATCAAAAAAAAAAAAAAATCTGTACTCTCAAATTTTCACTGAACACATAATTGAATACAAATATATCCAGATTACACGCAAACTGTACATATGCAAAAGAAGCACCTTTCCATATGTTAGCTTTACATTCTCTCTCTAAAGATACAACATTTCAGAGCAAATCCAAACATTATATGAACATTTATGACCAACAACTAGAAGCAGATAAAATATTAAGTTTTACTTTCCAAAAGTCAAAACCAGGCACTTTGCTTCTTTGCCTCAGTGTGCAAGAAACATTAGATTCTTTATTTAAAAAGCGATCATGAAAAATGTACCAATACTTCCATCTATAATAGCATTAGCAGCATAACTTTACTAACATAGACATAAATTAATATACTTAGTTTTTAATACTATCTAATGGAAGAGATGGAAAGCAGAGAAAAACACTCTTAAACATATCAGGAAGAAAAATCGAACACTTGAAAACTGAAAAATGCAAGATGCCAAAAGGGATTCTTCAATGTCTCAGCCATTTACTGTAGAGATCTTTTCTCATTTGCTGATGACTTTGGCAGACCTGGTTTTGTCACCAGTCACTCTGTACTTTGTTTAATTATGCAGTACAGCAACAGAAATTTTCTTTCTGATTGCATAAATCACAGTGCTTTGACACCAACCTCAATAGGGGCTGCTAGAACAATACAGTGAGAGCTATTGACTCCATCTCTCAAGTCCACAAGGTGTATCATTTAGCCAAGAGTGATAATTAGACACAGAATATACTGAAAACTGTCAATAGGCATGTCAATAGGAGGACTCTTAGCATCTAGCATCCAGTGAATCAATGGTGTTTTTTCAGCTATAAAATCAAGAAAATGATAGCTTTCAAATGAATGGTGGAAAGGAAACATGAGGCTCCTTAGGGAGGAATAAAACAGCTCAATTTTCCCTCACTGAGTGGCTCTCCAACTGCCTCACTCAATGGAAAAGGTCACAGAACATTACAGCAAAATATCTCTGAAACAAGATGTACAACAATGCTGGGACATGACATGAAGTACAAGCACACTACAAAGGCCCGTATATCTCCAACCTGACAGAATTAAAGCATGGGTCAGCAGATGCCAGACAAGACAGGAATTGAAAGACAATGATTGATCTGTGCAGAAGAAAATACGACGGACTGCCTGTCCATATCAAAATATGTATGTATGCATGCATGAACATGATTATATGTCCAGTATGCCCCCTCCCATCACAATGGTTTTTAAAGTCATAGTCTTGCTTTTTTCCTCTTTTTTTTTTTTTTTTTCTTTTTTAAATTGATATAATTTCCAGCTGAAGTCCAAGGAAAACAAAGTTGGGGGTTTTGATTCATAATTTTTTCTTGACCTACTGATACCAAAAATTTTACCAGAATTAAACTGATCCTGGAATGCTACTTGCATATATCTTTTTAAGTAAAAAGACAATGTAAAGTCACAGTTAAGTAAAGTTCCAAACAGTGGAGGAGTGGTGATAGAAAACCATTTCCATTTACTCCGAATTCTTTCAACTAAACGCTTTAATTGGCATAGAGAGACAAAGGATTCCAATAGTAAGTAACACAAAGCTTGCTCTGAGAACCAGCGCATCTCTTACAAAGCTGGATTTACAACTGCAGCTGTGAAATAATTGTAGCCTCTGTACCATGGTTAGTTAAAATGGTTAGGAATGAAACTGTAAACAAGAACAAACTGCAGTTCTAACAGAACAGGGAATCAGAACAAAATCAACCCAGAAAAGTTTCAAAATTGCCATGAGTTGTATTTTCCTTCGTATTCTAAAGGCATTGTCTTTTAAAAGGTAGCTTAGTAGTTTCAAAGGCAAGACTTTATATGTTACCTATCTTTGGACATCCAAATGCACTGTTTACTCCAGGAAATCCTGCTGTGACTGTGTAAATGTCCTCTGAGAAGCAACTGCTAAGCGGCCTTGTGGCATTCCATGCTTCTCAATTCTTAACTAATTACCAGATTGGTTTCTTCAGTAATTGACAGCCATGCAAAGTGATCTCAGGATCTGAAAGACAAGCTCAATTCTTGTCTGTTCCCACATCAGCTGAAGTATAAAACCACTCATAATTTAACTTAGACACACCTCACTTTTTCTTCTACATCTTTTAGCAGAACTGTGTTATACATTATACACTCAATTACTGAAGTGACCCAGGTTTTACAAAGCCTTTTTTTTTTTTAGCAATAGCATTACGTTAATTGGAGAAAATGCAGCTTTTTGCAGTGGTTGGCCCATGGCTCAGAAGCCAAAATAGCCTCTTCCTTCCTGCCCTCCAAAAATAAAATTGAATCAAATAAACCCAACTTTGCTTCTTGGGATCTATTATCTAGAGGTAACATCTTTTCTTGAATATAGTTCTCAGAGAGAAAATTCCCCCACTGCCAATAGAGTCCAATACCAAGTCTTGGTAAAACAAGCCTGTGAAACCACAGTTTTCTGTGTTACTGTTCCTAGTTTGGGGGTTTTTTTTCCTCATACTTTTTTATGTCAATAGAAATCAAAATTAAAGACATGGTAAAAACAAGTAGCTAACTCACAATTTTCACTATCTTCAACGCAAACAAAATAAATGTTCTTAAGTTTTATTTCATTTCTCACATGTTCATAATTTTATGTAAAAACTTACGTCATGTCTACACAAAATGGGGAAAACTGCCTGTTCCGACAGTCTACCCGACTTCACTGTGAGAGATCTGCTAGAAGACGCTTATCAGTACAAAGGCACGTTTCATGACAGTTACCAAATAAAGCAACAGCAGTTTCAAAAATCAAAGAATGTTCCTTTGGGACAGCAATATTTGCATGTTCATAATGAATACTTAACTACACATCTGTGCAACCCTTTAGGCTTTTTGGTCGGAAGTGATCTTTTAAGAGGACTTTGCCAACTTCCAGCAAACACTCACTCAACCTTTGCTCAGCTGAATGAAAGCAAGCTTATCAATTAGCTTTCAACCTCATTTTAAAGAGTTTATGAAAAGCCATGTGATACATTACTGGTTGAAGTGACCAGATTGTTAGGCCAGAAACTGTCTTGAAATCAGAAGGTCACTACTGAACAGGAATTTTGATGAGGTGCTACAGTTTATTGCTTAAAAATCATCTGCTAAAAATTAAGTATTCAAACTTAGATTTGCATGTAATACTACACTGAAATAGATGACATTCTGAAAACTGTTCTCTATTTATTTTCAAAAATGTATGATTTTCAGTTAATAATGGAACGAGGACAAGAACATAGGCATGCATATACACAGAAATATCTCCCAATACGGAACCTAAAATCACTGTGGAAAATAACACTTGAAGAAGCTATGGTGTAAGCAAATTCCCACTATATTTGCTGTGTCATAACTCAGAGATCAATTAATTTAATATTGGTTCAAAATATGAAAATTATGTCCACATGTCCACACTTGGTAGGGGGAAAGAAAGGAAAACCACCACGACAAGATGGTTGATACTAAGTCAAAATCATACAAATGAGTATGAAGATCAGTCCAGAAAAGCCTTCCCCCAGAACAACCATGTAAGAGCAGGAGCAACAAGGCAGGCAGAGTGGGCACAGTTACCCTCTAGGAAGATTAGACAAACACACAGTTGCAGTGCTGGTTTTTTTTGCACATGTAAGTGAACAGCCACTGCACTGAGACACAACAGACAAAAAAAAACAAAACAAAAATACACAATTCAGACTGAATAAACAACAATATAAACAGAGACATTAAAAGATATTTTTCATGTATTCATAAACAATAAAGCCATTCCAAGATTCTTCCCAAACTATTCTAATCATCTGCTAATGACTGAAAGCAGTTTCAGTACTGGGTTCTGTTATCCTACCCTTGCATTCAACTCAGTAAGATGCAAAGATAACAAGCATCTGAAGGCAGTATTTGTCTCATATGTAGCACAGTAACTTCAAAGGCTCTACTACAGACACAGATTTCACAGAGGAGGAGCTCAATGGACAGGTAGAGTCCTACTTCTCCATTCACACTAGCTACTTGTCTTTTTCTTCTATTGTGGTCAAGTTGCTGTGCAATACTCTCCTCCCAGTCACCACCATCATCTCCATTAATTTTGAAACTCTTTTTCCTTTAAGTTCTTCACCTCTATGAGAAAGGTTATTCAGCAACTTCACTGCTCTTAACGGCTGATGAACTCTAAGAGCTAATGGCAATATAACTCCAAAGAATAACAGCAAACTCATTACAAAGGCAGGGCACATTGTGTAAATTCCACCAGCAAAACTGAACAGAAAGGTTCAAGAGAGTAACACAATCAAGGAAGGATAGTAAATACCACTGTCTTGCACTCTTTTTCAAATTAGGCAGAAACAAACTTGCAAGAGCAGGACTGGAAGAAGGAAGCTGTGGAAAATCTTAGGATTAATAACAAGATGACTAAAGTTTTAGAATTTTCATTTATTCTAGATAAACACATAGAACCAAAGATTCAACAAAGAACTGATAAGAGAGGTGATAGGATTAAAAGCTTAAGCAAAACTTAGCAGTTCTTGCCAGTATCCTCCTACTAGTTAAAGGGACAAACAATAACTGATGAGTATAAACAAAGGCAATGGAATATAAGTACTTTGACAATCTAGTAAGTATTCAGTAAACTATGGCATTGTTTGCTGAAGATGAAAAAATATCTTAGATGAAATTTGGTACATCAGAAGTCCATCATGGGCATGTAAACAAAGCTATACCACAGGATAATAAGATTGCTGCTGTCATTTGGATCAGCAGTTTAGTCAACATCAAGATCTGCAGCCAACTATATGCTTCTGACTTGTAACACCAAACACAGTAAGAGAACAAAAAGGTTATGCACTTGGATAAGATCAACAACATTGAATTTTTTGCCAGATGTGCAAGAGACCCCAAAGAAATGCAATTAAATTAACAACAACATGGAAAACAAGCTTCACTAGTCATTTTGCAACTACATATTCAGTTACTTACTATTCAGTGACATTTACTCCAAACTGCATTTTGAATATATCAGTCAGGAAGACGTTGGGAGGAACCAAACAAACTACAAAAAAAACCCCATTATATAAACGAAGCAACAGCACAGGCAGAATGGATTTTCTCCAGCTAAGTTCACACCAGCAAATCCCATCATTCATACATATCCACAGCAAGTCTGAAAATCAAGAGTATAATGCTTCTACGGTTAACCAAAGCCTGTATCTGCTACAACGTGCAGATCCCCAAATGAATGCAGAAACTGAAAAATATTCCAGGTGCACAAGAATGATTTGGCAAATCTCAAAGAATATGCTTAATATAAATTTACTACTTCAAGTGAAACCTGTGCATATACTTTATAATGCATGCACACTTCGTTTCATCACTACTGCACATTTGGATACTTGAGAATACATTGCCAGGGATGAGGCAATTGTACACATCCAAATTCCATTCCTGCCTAGCCAGATGTATATCTAGTTATCTAAGAGTGCCAGCTGGGAATTACCTTTGAGAAATGTAAATGTTACAATTTAAATAGGTCAACAATGTCCTTTTAAACAACTTGATGTATCAGGTAAACATGCAGTGCATGAAGACATATGAAGTAGATTTTTAAACACTTTGATACCTAATCAATAAAATTAGCTTTTCCAGTGGGGAGTGGGGAAAAAAGTGGAAGGAGTGAGCCTTGTTTTGTGCGTCGATGGTATTTCTCAGTCCTGCTGGCTCAGGTCTGGGTTGGGGAAGGAAGGTGGAGAGAAGGGGGAGAAGAGGAATGACAGCAGTAATTCACATAATCTAAATAAAGTTTTTTACAAATAAAGATTAAAAAGCTGAAAACTCATCCATAAGCCTCATATACACAGATTTCTCTGAAACAGGTCTTTTGCAGTGTACATATAGGCTTTGTTGAACAGGTCCTCACACACCGAGTGTCATCCAGCTAATCATTACAGGCCTTCGGGGACAGTGTAGAGGTGGGGAGGTGTGCTACTTCACAGGTTTTTTAACATCCACTCCAAAAATAAAAACTAACCTGAAGACAGGGGAATAAAAAGCAACTCACTGGTGTTTTGAACTGTATCTGAAGTAGGCAATATTTCCTAGCCTCAGAACCAACAATTTCTCTCAGTAACCCAAACTGGTATTTATGAAGAGATTTCTAAATCACAACAGCCACCTAGGTGTGATTTGCATCTTTGAAAGTTTCCCTCACTCCACAGGTTTAATTCAAACTAATAGTAGGGATAGGTGCTGAACTTCTGCTACTATCAATAGGAGCAGCACATGCTGGGCAACATCACAAAAGTCTGGTAATGTATGCCCCTGACACTCCTGAACACAAAAGAAAACAAAGCAAAACAAAAAATCACTATATAAAAAGCAGTGAAATTAAAGCAGTCACACTGACAGAGAATGCACTTTACTGCAACAATAAACCTCCAGTATACGAGATTTTCCAATACTTGGGAAATTACCCTTATTGTTATTTTTGAAGCAGATAACATGATTAAAATCTCAAGTTTGTAGTTCTAAACCACACTCCTGATTTTTGTCTTTCAAATCAAAAGCTTCTGCAAATTTAACTAAGTGGTACAGCTTCCTCTTAATTCCTTTACTAACAGTATTTCTCTTGCAGCTCATAAAATCTGTTACATGTTCAACTTTTGAATTTAATTTGCATGGTAATTGCAATAACAATAATACTTCATCATCAGGATAATATAGGCTGAGATCCTACGTAATTTTCACTTTTTAATGGAAACTCTGAGACTAAGGACGCGGCTAAAATATTATATATTAATTTCAATATAGCTAATACCCCCCAAAATCCCACCAATTTACTTTTCACTGACAATGTTAAAAGAAAATGATTTATGCAGATCAATCACCTAACTCATCAAGTCATTCACTGACAGCCAGCCTTCATCATTGCTATTTAAAAGGCACTGCTGACAGAAAAGACCGACTCTTTGATTAAGGGCTCTGTCTGGCTAACCTTTTATTTGAAGAATGATTGCTGCTGAGTGACAAATACTTTCCCATTCATTTCAAGGAAAAGATATTGACATTCAAATTCCTGATGTCTACACTGAGCAGATGCCACTGTTGGCAAGTGGCTTGATAGCAACAGCAGGTACACTACTACTCTGGGGGGTGAAAAACAGCACCACTGGCTCAAGTTAAAGGCTCTCAACAAGTGAAAGCTACAGATCTCTCAGCCAAATCCTCTCTCTTCAACAGTTATCATCAAAGAACATCTGTTTGTTGTTTCTCCCTAGTCCTCTTCTTGAAAGTGTCCTAGCCTCACCTTGACCCCACTTTCAATTGTATTGGATGTTATTACTAAAAATAAAGAGAACTCAGCAGTGAAGTGACCCTTTGCTTGAGAAGGGCGTCCTCCCTTAGACAACATCCCCAAACACCAGTCAGGGAAATCCCAAAGCAAGGGCTGCTGCTTCCGTACTAATGTAATTTCTGTTGGCAGTAATGTAAAATGGAAGTTGTATTTGCAGTATCACATAGAAAATCAAAGCCAATATGTTTGTTACTTTAAGTTGATCCTGCTGTCACTTTCTACTTTATTACTTTATAAAAAAATAAAAAAGGAGGGAAAGAGGGAAAAGGAGATGAAAGCTGGCCAAAAGAAGTAGCCAGATAATGTGCAAAAATAAGTGAATGCTCAGTTCCTGTTTTGATGAGAATCTACAAGCGTCATAAAACCCCAATTGTTTATTCTTCCAAATAAAAATAAGAAATCAAGACATGTACACCATTGTCACAGCTCTCAATACTGTTTTCAGAAATAAATCATGCACTGAAATGATCGTTTCTTTACTTGAACATTTTACAGACCTCAGTCAGATTCAGTGCACAGATGCATATCACTTAAATGCTTTTTGATCCTATTGATGAGATTTTTCCAACTTCCTTATTACAAGCAGTAATGCATACAGTGATGTTACAATCAAACATAGCAGATAAAGTAATATGAACAGTTCTCTCTAACAAAGAGAATTTTCCTGCCCCAAAATTTTTTGCTCAGTGTGGGGCACTGGGAATTAGTATTCTCCTGTATAATATATCTTAATGTTTTCCCAGTAAGAAAACACAAATTACTCTTCCAGTGTATCAGAGAACTTGTTTATCACTGTATTAGGCAGTCACATCAAGCTATTCAAAAAAAAGAAAAAGATCATTCACAGCAACAAAAACATCTCTTTCGGAGTTTTCTAGCCTCCATGACATAATATCACAAAAACAACCATTCAGTCAGCAATGCCGGAGAGGAATAGAGAGCCAACATTACTGCTGGAGAACAGAAGGACTGCAAGTAGGAATCTTTGCTTTTCCTAACATCCAAATATGATTTGCTCCCCAGCTTCTTCCTGTTTCTGAAACTCAGCACAAGATCAGTTACAACAGAAACAGAAGTCATGCCTACCAGGAGAGAAAACAAAGAAGCCTTGCAAATCCAGAGGGCAACCAGCACTACACAGGTAAAAGAAAGGCA
>JANHGB010059617.1:0-17516 GCA_026283785.1 Coracopsis vasa | reverse complement strand
TGTTCCCAGGCTGAAAGTCAAAAACACAGCACTGCACCAGCTACTAAGAAGGAGAAAAAATGACTGCTACTGCTGAAACCAGGACAAACGGGAAAATGAATGACCCAGGGAACTACAGAGCAGTCAGTCTCACCTCTGTGCCTGGCAAAATCTTAGAGCAGATTCTCCTGGAAAGCAGGGGTGTTGGAACTAGATGATCTTAAGATCCTTTCCAACCCTAACTATTCTATGATTCTATACTTTTTCTTCTTCCCTCCTCAAATATCTTGAACAATCTGGTAGGTTTGATGCTGACAATTTTCAACTGCTTTGTTAGAACCTCCATTTCATTTATGAAAGAGTAAATTGTTAGTAGTGATGCTTATAAGGCTTCATCTGGTTGGTTTCAGAAGCAATGAAGTCTTCCTTCCTTTGTTTGCTTGCTTGCTTCCTTCCATCCTTCACACTTTTCTCCCTCTATTTCTCCTTCCCTTTCTCCCTCCCTCTGTCTTTTGTCTTTATTTATCCAACTTGTATTGGAAACGCTTTAAAGATATTTGGTAGTCATGCTTTCTGCATTTGTAGGAAGTAATGTATTCCTGTACACACAAAAAAGTATTAATCTAAACCTTGGGTGCCTTAAGACTTTTCATCAGCCTTTAGGACAGGAAGCTTTGAGCCACCACCACAAATAACACGCTGGGTAAATTAAAGTTGCTGGTTTGAACGTGATTAAATGGAAATGGGGAAATATGAAACTATGGTACTTTCAGGCAGAGCTTGTCTACATGGCTGCTTCTGATGTAGCTGAATCCATGGTTCCATGTGACGTGCCCAAGATCAGCTTGGTTTAAGCAACTTGGTTTTTAACAGTTGTGCTTTTCTAAGATATCTATGGAAGAAATCCTTGATTTTGTGGGACAGTGTTGCACTAAGCATATTCCATCAGATAGGGCCATCTGCTTGCACAAACATGATCAAAGAATCTGTCTGTTGTTTTCTTTCTTCATGTGATTTTGGTTTGGGTTTGGGGTTTTTTTTTTGGGTTGTGTTTTTTTGTTTTTTTTTTTTTAATATATAAGCAAGGGGTATGGGGTTTATGTATTGTGGATTGGGTTTGCTTTGGGCTTTGTTAGGGGGTAGGTTTTTTTCCAAATTCTGAACTCTCTCTGTGTTCTTCTGGCAGGTATGAAAAAAACTTGATTTAAGCAAACTAAAAGAAACTGTTTCAATTCCTCAGGCTTGAATAATGGTGATGTTAATTCTAAATATGCATGTTGCAAAACTTTATTTTCTTAAAATAAAGGGCCAAGGTGCTCTGAGGCCATTATCATCCCTCCACTGTGCTTGTTCAGTGAAAAGCTAAGTTTTTGCTATGTGTAACCGTGTAACACCTCGGATAGTGTAATTGCACCAGAACTATGCCAGACTGATTGTTTGAAAAATGTTCTTTTGCCTTGAAAAGTGCACTTCAGAAAATTTTAATTGTGTTTCTTTGATCCCATAAAAATTAGCAAGTGAAGGCTCACCTTAAATCCTCCTCCACACTCTCCTTATATGTGGCTGGTACTTGGAGAACTCTTTCTAAGACTAAAATCAGTTAAGCGTCAGCTGTATGCAGCACTGCTCAACAAGGGAGAATATTTTTGGTGTATCTGTTCGAAGTTCCTATAGCTTTTCTGCCTTGTGCATTAACTTGTCCTGCTGTATTGGCTGTTGAGTTCTCTTTTAACAGCTTTAGTGTTAACATCTTTGAAGTCAGTCATTAGGATGCAGACTTCAGTATTTACTTGTCATTTAAGATATGATGGCTTGGATGCCTGTCAGATATCTGGTATGCTCTGTGAATATGTAGTGAGGCAGGCTGACAAGTCAGCTTTGGCTATGCTGCAAAGCAGGCTTTTTAACATTACTATGGCGAGAAGGACCTTTGTCATGGTATTTCCATGTCCTCCTTCTTAAAGACTTGGGGCTGATACACTGAAGCCTTTTAAGTGGTGAGGAAGACTCAAGTAACTTCATGATCGGTTGATTTTCTTCCATGGCTATCTTTCTGATGAGCTTTGTTACACAGCTTCATTAGTTTTAGCAGTCTGCAACCATGGCTTGCCCCATAGTTCTGTACTTGCAGAGACAAACGGGATTAAAAAAAGCTAAAATGGTGCATATTATTTTGACTTTCAAAAGCTGTCTTCCTGTCTTAAGAGGACTGCAGTAGGCTTTTCTTTTGTTAACTTAGTATGTAAAATGTTCCAGATGGTAATGTATCCTTGTTTCTTCCTAGTAGCTAGTACAGGGCTGTGTTTTGGCATTAGTCTGGGAATAACATTGAAAACACACCAGTGTTTTAGTTGTTGCTAAGAAATACTTACTCTAAATCAAGGACTTTTCAGTTTCTCATGCTTTGCCAGTGAGGAGGGGCACAAGAAGCTGAGAAGGATTACAGCCAGAACAGATGACCCAAACTAGCCAAAGGGGTATTCTGTACCACAGCACATCATGCCCAGTATATAAACTCAGGGGAGTTACCCAGAAGGGCAGATCACTGCTTGGGTCAGGCTGGGTATGGGTCAGTGGGTGGTTGTATTGTGCATCACTTGGATTTTTTTGTTTGACTGGTTTATGCCACTCTCCCTTTTATTACTCTTATTGTTGGTGTTGTTATTATTTTACTTAATTTCAATTATTAAACTCCTCTTATTTCAACTGTTGGGGTTTACCTTTTTTTCCTGATTCTTCTCCCCATGGGGCTGGGGGAATGAGCAAGCCATTGCATGCATGATACTCAGTTGCCGGCTGGGGTTAAACCACAACATCATGCTTAAAAAACAAACTAGTTGTCCCAACAGAACATCAGTGTGTACTGGATGTAATAGGATGTGGGCTGCACTGGTTCTAATAGCTAAGATTACAGTTTTCCCAGGGCAATGCTTTGCTTTGAATCATATTTATTGTGCCTTATTTATTTTATTACTTTTCCACACTCTATATAATATTAAGCAGTTTTTCCCATTTTGCTGTCCATTTTCCTCCCACAAAGGCAGTAGCATGGAGCTTGGGAGAACTGTGTTTTCTCAAGCCTCGCTGTTGCAAACACAGTGTAATGACTGTGCAGAAGACCACACGTGAATATTTTCCGCTGCAGTGCTAAGCTATATTAGTAATGCTGAAGGGGGCTGTTAGTGGTCCCCTGGGCTGCATTTTGATTAACCACTTGACTACTACTTGAATTCTCCTAACCCTACATTGATTTCAGTAGCATTACTGGGACACAGCAGCACAGCTGGTGTGAGGATGGACTAGCAGTAGAAAAGTTAATTTTCTTTAAATCATACCAATGCTTTGCTACTGAAGTTTCTAAAATGTTAATAGAAAGTGTTCTGTGCTCTGCATTTAAAATCTTGAAACCTTTAGCTTGTTTCATTGAATATGTTGATAGTGCTTTCAGCTCACATTGCAAATTCTCTCTTTAAATAAATCTTATCAGCTGGAGATTAAAAATGTGCATTAAATTAAGAATGTGTTAATTAGTGGGAGAAGGGAAAGGAGACCTTACACAAACTAAACCAGTCCTAACTACAGTGTTGTGTCTAACTGTAGATACCTAATTTCTGAACTGAAATAGAAACAAGGGTTCCATGAATTTAAGTAAGAATAGTACTTACATTTAATGATCAAAACCAGAAAGAAAACAAATAGGTATAAAATTGATTAATAGACTTGATTGGATATGATTACTCTGTCCTTTTAAGACTAAGGAGGTTCCTGATTTTGAGAGATCTGCTAATGGGCAACAGTTTGAGTTGATCTACTATCTGTGCTGTATGTCATCAAAAGATATTCTGATATGCTTTTTTTGCACTAGTCTAAAAATCTAGGGTTTGGCCTCAAGGTTTCCAAGTATATAAAATTTGTGTCATGTTAAAATCTCAAGATATTTCCATTCTCTGAAAAATTGAGAGTTGATCCTTAGCTGACTACATAGGCTGCTGGTGTCACAGTTTGCAATCTCAGCAGTATTGTAGCTTTTTAATTTGCTTTAACCAATATTGCTATTTTAAAACTTGTATGACAAATAGAATAGCTATCAAACAACAATTTGCTGAGTAATTATAATTGTTATGCAGCTTACTGTCTTAGTGGATTATTTCTAGACTTCCTAACTGTCTGGTGAAGAAAATTCATTTTAGCCCGTTACAAAGCATATTATCTGAAGGATGTGCAATATAGGAAAAGGACATTATGTGTATGTAGCACCCACTCTTGCTTATTTTTACTGTTTTGCTAAAGAGTAACTAGGAAAGAAAAAAAATCGATTCTATATCCCAGACTGTGTGCTTTTAACCACATAATTCTCACTTGGGTGTTTTAAGACCTTCACTAAAGCAAACAAAACCTGTGGACACAGAGTTTAATTGACAGAGACAATGAAGACCTGCACCTATGAACTGGTGTTTAAAGAAAGTGATGTCAAAGGCCTGAGTCTTTAGCCAGTATAGTTGCTCATATAGAGCAACAAGGGAGAAGTATCTTTTGCAGTGCAAGGTTAGGTGGCTTAGCCTAAATCTGCTCATTCATGCTAATGTGCCAGACTTTGCACTGAAATAACTGATGACTGTTCACAAGTTTGGTTTCACCTGCTGTGCACTAACGATCCCTGATGTAGAGCTATATATCTTTAAACAGCCACAGGCATTTGCGAAGTGAGCATATGGCTCCTTTCTAAACATGTGGATGGAGTTTGTTAGTTGTATTTTGAATATCCTTATATGTTGAGTGTCCCAGGATGTCACAAACAAAGCACTGTATTTAAAAAGTTTTTTAAATCTAGATTTTTTGGTGTGTTTTATCACTATTTTCCATATTTTTCCAGGATAATCTATAATAAGTGTAGGCTGTTATGTTTATAATATGCTTAGATTCATATTTTCATTTTGTCAATGCATTGACCTTTAATGTAACAACATATGAGATAAATGTTTAATAATTATGCCTTTGCATAACAGCAGTCAAGAGGATATAAGCTGTGTATGACTTCAAAAACACTTAGGTGCCTGTAGAATAGAAATTAGTATCATGGCTCGCAAAAAGCTTAAGATTAAAAAAATATGTGTATTTACTACTGTTGCTTTGACAGTTGCTGTATTTCTAACATTTTTGGCTGTAAGTTCTAAGGTTTGGCTGGGAAAAAAGATCTTAGAATTTGCATTTTAAATTACATAAATCCTAATTAAGGATAAAAATCCTAGTGGTTTTTCAAATACTATTTTCCAACAAAAGTAATTTTAATGTCTGGCTTAATAATGTGTTTTTCCCCCTCAGGAAAGAGTTATCCAATGTGAATTTGGTAACAGCATAGGACTTCTATACAGACCTTTTTAACTAGAATCTTCAGAAGATATTAGGGTGTGGGTTTTTTCATCACCTCCAAATGATGAAAACACTGAAGTCTTGACTTGTTTTTTAATACTTGCTTTTCATGTTTTGGAAAATCCAGATGTGTAGGTCAGCATTCCCAGGGTTCCACCTGCTTCATCTCCCTTGACTTTGTGATACATTCAAAATTGTAAATTGCTGGTATCTGGTTGAGATAGGTCCCACCTGTCCATGGGATATGCAAGATTTGTTCACCTCTGGATTCCTGTTTAAGAAGACCCAGCTTCTAGCTGGCATGAATGATCAAAGTCCTGTTGCTGACAAGGAGGGAGAAAGATGTCAGGTACTCTTGAAAATACTGCTAGAGACATTAATACTTCAAGCATTTCAACATGGTTAGAGGTGATAGAAGTGGGCATTAGTGTTCTGTGTTCCCTATCCATATAGATTATCCTGGAGAGATACCAGTATGCTGTTTGTATGTATGAGCAAGAGTGAGACTGCTCTGGAAAAGCGCTAGTGCATCTGGCCACAGAGGAGACCAGAAGCCTGAGAAAATCTATAGCTTGTGCTGGCATAAATGTCTGGCTCTTGCTTTTAACTTCTTGGTATGGACAGGAACAGTGAGATCTGGGAGGGTTGACTTTCCACTTGGAAGGTATCTGTATGCAGGCCTGCAACAGCTTATGCAAGCTGTTGAAGTGTATGGCTGGTGTAATATGTTACTGTTGGAAGAAGTAGATCTTGCAAATACAGGGATCCTGTAAAACCTTGCGAACAATGAACAGTAGCAAAGATCACTGCCCATCTACAAGATCACACTTGCATGCAGAAATTGTGTTTATGCATGACAAATGCAAACAGGTATCCTGCAGCTGCACCCCCCAAAGGACTGTCATTCCCACCTCCACTTTGCTTCCTCTGTAGTGCCAATCAAAAAATTAGGTTTGGTTTCAAGTAACACTTTTGAGCAAGAACTATTTTTAACTGATTCTGCATCAGTGGTCCAACCAAGAGTCAAGTGAGTGATAGTGTTGGCATGGTGATTGGTGGATAGTGATTAAGGAAGAATACTCCTTAATCAAGTACTGTTGTGGAGGAAAAGGTATATGGAAATGGATGTTGAATACCATTAAAAATATCTTCACTTTAATGGTTTAATAATTGTCTCTTACCTTTCTGAATATTGCTAAGTACAGTTGTTTGAATCTATATATGGCAGCCATGTTTGAGTCTATATATGGCAGCCATGGGGGGCACACAAAAAAAACCTTTGAGCATGACAAGTATAACTTGTCCAAATGCAACTGAAAGTGATAAGAAGACTTGTTTGAGTAGAATTGGCCAGACATTCAGGATTTTCAACCCTAAGTTCAGTATGATGCTGAAAGTCGGGCTTTCCCTGGGGTTGAACTGCATCTCTGATGTTATATCATAGATTTCAGATGTCTTTTATGTTTTAGGAAAGTCTAAATTTGACATGCCGTATGAAAAGCTCCCTGCTTATTTCGTAGTCAGGCTTATGGGTTTGTATAAAAAACATCAAATGAAAAAAAACCCAGCCAAAATAATGAACAAAGAAAGAAACCCAACCCGACAACAACAAAACCCAAACAAACAAAACAAACAAGAAAACAAAAAAACCCAAAGCAAAACAAAAAAAAAATCCCAAACAAACAAAAAAAAGGCCACAGTTCAGATCATAAAGCTCTTCTAATGGCATTATATTGATTCCTGAAAATTGCCATCATTTTAACCTCTTTTCAGTTTAACATAGGTTTATTACTGTTTGATCTCAAGCACTGATTTCAGTGTGATTAAAGTGGAAGGTCTAATTTCTGAACTCCATTCCCAGAAAGCAAAAAGTCCCACTGTTATTTAGCTGTACTGACTGAATTTGGAACATACTTCTAAACTGTTAAGTGCTATGTATTTTCTTACTTGAAGCAGCAATCAGAGCTGTAGATGCCAGTGGTCTAGTCTGCAAGAATCATATAAGGATAAGAAGATAGGGAGATAATTTTAAAAGTGCTTATTGATTTGAAATTATAAAGTCATGTTACAAACTACTTTGCTTCAGTGTTATTGTCACTGGCAGTACAACTCAGTTTGTCAAATTATTCTGCTGCTGCAGAGACTGCCAAATTGGTGTCTTCTTTCTGGCATGAGTCTTCTTTTCCCCATCCATTTTGCAATGCTTCACTCACATTTCAAGCTTTATCTTTAAAAGAAACTTTTTGCAAAAAATTTGAAAACATTCAGGTAGATCAGGTAGGTTTTGTATACAATACAATGTTCTAATGTTTATCTACTGATCTTGTCGCTACTCTATTCTAATACTACCTTCCTTCCCCCCTCCCCAAGATCTCCAATTAGCCTATTCTGGGTGAAGTCGTGCAGTGTAACTTCCAAAGCATGAAGTGTTCCTAGGTTGATGGATGACTGGCTTTAATGATCTTGATTCTTGAGTATGGGAAATGCCAGAAATGGTGTAGGTGTAATTTAGATAAAACTCTGGGATGAACTACTTAAATTGAAAACCTTATCCTCCATGGACTTCGGCAAGAATCTCTCTAACATCTTAATTTTTCTTGTCTTCAAGGCCTGGGTCAGAGGGCTCTTCTATCTTAGAAGAAGGTCTCATACTGGAGTTGATGTGGCAGTGTCCTTTCACACTGCTCATTTTTTCGTGGCTCATGGGCTAGAAGTGTTGCTCTGTATTACATTCTTTAATTTGTTGCAAAAATCTAGAATGATAAAATACTAAAATAGGCAAAAAAGAAAAAAAAATCTTGAAAGACCATATGAAATATTTCTCATGAAATACGATACAGTGTTACTCAGTTGTAAAATTAGATCATATTGCAACATTTATTAATTGGGTCATATATCTCATGCCAAGTTTCAGATCATGGGTATTATTTGATAAAATGATAACAGAACTTGAAAAACTTATTTTTATGTTTAAGAGCAATACACATTTGACAATCAGAACCAAGTTGTTGCAAGTTAGTAGGTTTAAGCACACTTTGATTAGGAAGATATTTTGCTTTTTATTATTCTTAGTATGCATTAGTTTGATTTTTAAATCTTTGTAGACAAGTTTCTGTAAATCAGCACCTTTACTGCAAGTCAAAATTGAAATATATGCAACCATTTTCTTCTGTAGTCAAAAAGGGCACACTGGGTTTTAATGTTATAGCAGATACTACACAGTAGGACTCTTCAGTCAGTCTGGATTGTGGATTCATGAAAATAAAAGGAAGGATTCATTAAGCCACCTCTCAGAACTGTAAAATGAAATTCAGTTATGGTTTATGTGTCTCTTTAGATCTCATAAATGGAGCCCAAGAACAGTGTGAATTGCCTCCTATGGATGGTTTTCCTCACTGTGAAGGGAAAATAAAGGTAAGTGAACTGGTTTTAATCTTATTCTGTGTGTTCTTCTAAAATCTGAACCTATGGTGCAAGAGGTCACTGCTCAGACAATGGTGTAAAACAAGAACAACTGTGTCAAAAAGGGAATGTTTAGGAGTGTCGCTGTAGTATTACCTCAGGCCTCTGATACTACTGCTGCAGAGAAGTGTCATCCTATTAAGACAGGAATAAAATGCCATGTTATATTAAATGTGTATTATTATTATTTATTTATGTTATTTATTATTATATGTTATGTTTTGTGTATTTATGATACTTAATAAAAGGCCTTATTATTTGTATGATGTCTTATTATTCAGAAAACCCTGTTTTCTTCCTCGTTATGAGTCATTTGGCATTCTCCTACCCCAGGACTTGGATTCTGTGTGTACCTCTGTCCAGCCCTTTTTCTGTTTCAGCAAAACATTTGTTTATGCTTCTTTCCCCTCTTTGCCAACAGTGCTGTTGGGTTACTCCCTTCCCCTTTATTAGAAAAAGCATTCTGCCTCTTCTAAATCACAAGCTAAAGCAGCCAGAACTTTGGGGTTCACAGTTAATTCTACATAAATCCTATATTTTACTAATAATGCAGTTTGAAAAGCAAAATATGGAAAGCCATCAGACTTTAGTTGGAAAGGAAAGAAACAAAACAAAACACTTCTTCCCCTTTTCTCCTACCACCCTCCCAAACCAAGGTTTGTTTTTTTTTTCACCAAGATACATTTTGAATGTAAGGACACTGTTTTAGTAGTAAGGCATAAACGTAAAATGGCTGAACACTTAAATTGTATTACTTGATAATGATATCTATTTCTGATAGTGAAAAGAAATAACTACCAAAATATATGTGAAATCGTGTTGTCTTTTTCCTCTAAATAAAATTTGTAGGCAATAGTATTTAAAAATCCCAAAACTGTATCTTAAATCTCTGGTCTGTGTTTTGATCCGTTTTGACAAACTGGCTTCACAGTGACTATGTAATACATTATTTGAATATTAAAATATGAATTTAAATTAATAACTTGCTTCTGCAGAAATGACAAATTCTTGGCAGAATCAGACAGATTTCAATCTCAGTAACTGAAATGGTATGTTAAATTCCAGAGCAAGTGTAACATGGAGGGGGGGAAACAATGCAGTCAACTCCAGCCACACCCATATGTCTGCACCCTGATTATATTCTCCTGTTGATATTTGTCTCTGCTTGCCTGGTTACCAGTTTGTATAAACTGTGCTCACATCTGGTATGTAGTTACTTTCTCAACATAGCTGAATGCAGAGATGCAGTATGCTGCAAATTGTTAATATAAAATTCCTTTTTTGCTATTTGTATTTTTCATCAAGATGGATATGGTCGCTTGCAGCTTTCGCCATTATTTCTGAGTTCAGTGTGAAATAGTAGAGAGTTATTATGTGGTACTTCAATCTAACAGACTGTGGTTTTGTTTCTGTTTCAGTGGATGAAAGATATGTGGCGATCGGATCCCTGTTATGCAAGTTATGGTGTAGATGGGTCCACATGCTCCTTTTTTATTTACCTCAGTGAGGTTAGTAATCTATTAATATGCAGAAGGGGAACATCATATTTTTGGTTAACTGTTTGCAAACTTCTCTCAAAAGAAATCATAACTTTCTTCGGAAAAAAAAATATAAGGAGGAAAAAGCTATTAAAACAGAATTATTATGAAGTGTTTTGCTATTAATCGTAAGTCCTCCAGGGGTTTCTAGCCTGGAGAATTTTAATGTTTATAACTGAAGTGATGTAAGCAGCAACTCTCCAGGGAGTCCACACTGGGTATCCTGTTAAACCTAAGTATGAAGCTCAGTCATAGATCCTTGCTTCTGCACATTTTTTCTGTTGCTTTCAGTGCAGCTCTTAGGGTAGTAGTAGGGGGAGGCATTTTAGGGGGGTCATTTGGAATGTAAAATTTGGAAACTAGAACTAAATGAACAGTAGAACATTTTCCGAAGCAGCATGGCCACTTCCTGCTTGGAGACTGTTCATGAATTGCAGAGTCTGTTAACAGAAGACAAAAACCCCATGAAAGTCCCATTTTTTAATGAACTAGCACATATATTGGCTAAAGTTTTTGGTACCTGTCAGAACCAAAAGCCCAGTTTTGTACACAGCTGAGTAAAGTTCATGCCCTAGTGGGTTTTTGTGCAGACTCTGTTTCCTGCGTAACACTTTTTTTCCAAGAATGAATTTTGTCAATCAGTTATTATGAGCTCCATTGCTGGCTTGTAGTGTTTATGCCAGGAAGTCAGGTGTATTTGATCACTTGACCTCATTTCTTATTACTAAAATTTTGATAACTTATGGCAGCTGATCTTGGAAGTAGTGTTGGTATCTAGTACCTTACTATTTGTAAAGAGCTGCAAGAGCCAGTATGGCTGCTGAATTGCAAACTGATATTAATTTTGCAGTTTCTGCAGGATTGGGGGGGGTGGGGCTGGGATTTTAAATTACATATCTGAGATTAAAACTATAGGTCTACTAGATAATTAACTCTGTTGTAATGAAAGCAGTTTCTGTTAATTTACTCAGTTGACTGTCATGAACTTTTTAGGGACACTGCTTGAAGCAGCAGTAATAGTTAAATGCATATCCAAAACATGTATCTGAAGAAATAAAAAAGGCTGGGTTGAATCACAGATTTGACTTGATCCAATGCTAATACCAAGTGTTGATCTATTTATGGGCTATGAAGCTGGGGAAGGAAAAGATACAGTGTCACTATATTATTTATCCTGTTGTTTATCATAAAAGCTAGAGATATGGTTTTGAAATAATCTGAAGTTGATCTGAGTTTCAGCTAAAAGGTTATGTTTTAGCATTAATGGAGTTATATTTGTGCATTAGTATTCTGTCAGCCAGCAGGTGCTTTGTGTTTTTTATGCGGATGTATTTTAGAGAAGAAGATACATGTCAGCTGAATGTGAGAATCTAATATTCTTAAATGACATTTGTTATTTTGTATTTCTATATTAAAATCACAGCATCTTCTGTAACAATCTTCTCTGATCATCAGTTTTGAAAACTCAGTTGATGCTCAGTTCAGCTCATCCTCATGGCAAAATTGAAGCAGATTTATAGAGGCCAAATGGTTGGTTTTTTCAAAGACTCTAGGGATTTTAAATATTTCTTCAAGCAGCAGTACTGACTTTGGGCAAATTCTCATTTCATGATGAAACAATAGAACAATTAGTCTATGTGTATATTTACGAACTTCAAACAAGAAGTTTCTTTTTTAAAGTGTTTTCCCAAGACAGAATGTAAAAGTAATATTAGGTGAGCATGTTATTAACCTTGAGTTTAAATTTGGCATTCTTAATCCTATGATTAATGCCCAGCAGCAGAGGTTGAAAGCTTAAATGTTTGCGAATACAAGCATGAAATGAAATTCTAATAACACTACAACGATGTGGATTTATGAGGTGTGTTGGCTGCTAAAGATAACTTGGAAATGCTATTGTGAGAGTAATTTGTCAAAGTGGACAATGATGAAGAGTTGACAGTTTATGCTATGGTTGCTCAGCTGAATGATAAATGTGTCTACAGAGCTCTGAAGTCGAAACTGCTGATTTAAAGTACTAGAATGTGTTAAGGTTCTGGGAGGATATTATGGTTAAGATTTTTCTACTTTAAGGTTACAGTGTAGGAGTAAGATGGTTGTGTACACATGCTTTGTTTGAAAAGGCAATATATACATCAAATTATGCACAACTTCTGTTTGAAAAGACAGAATGTGCATCAAATTGTGTGTGTGTCTACTTTTGCTCTTAAAACTGCCTCTAAGATCTAGTGTGACAAGCGCCTGTGCTCTTTCATACTCTTTTGGGATCTACTTTTTTCTTCAGGAGTCCAGTTAGGATATTATGTTACACTCACCTAGCGCTCTTTGTAATGCAATTTTAAGTTTGTAAACAAAGCAGCATGAAATAATACGTCTTGGTATGTAATATGGGTCAGGACCACAGAGATACAAAGTAACTTGTCCACAGTTTATTCAAAGGTTTAGAAATAAAACCCAGTCTTTGGGTATCTGCTGTGTGCCTGTTTTGTTTCCACCCTGTGTGTCTGCAAAATAGAACAGCACAGTCAAAATCCATGCTGCCCCAAGTGATCTCTTCTGAAGAGCCTGCACAAGTGCAAGTGTTAACAGTTCTGCCTCCTCTAGTTTGCTTTGGATGGCACTCCTACAAGAACACAAGAACTAGCTGAACAGCTCTTCACTTCTCCTCTTGTGTCTTGGCTGCTTGAGCAGAATGAGAGGCGCGTGTGGCAGTAGAAGTAAAGTGACAAGCAGTGCAGCAATTCAGGCTTATGTTTTTTTATTTAAAGCTGCCCTCTCTACAGACTTGCAAATAAAGCTGCAAGAATTTTCACACTTACATCTTGAAGTTTTGCTGAAGGCACTGGCTCACTCCTGGTGCATGATATGCAACTGTGCAGTCCTCATAATGCTAATTGTGCTGGAACCTTTGAAGACTGGAACCTTTGAAGACTGGAGGAGACAGAAATGGCCTGAATAGTAAAACCAGACTTATATTCTTTTAAATAACAGGTCAAGACAGGAATTAGAAGTAGCAAAAATTGAAAAGCAAGTTAAGCTAAGGTTTCTGGATAGTTGGGACTTTTTTCCTTTTAACTGTGATACAAACTTGCCCATTGAAAAGAGTTACTTCCTATAAACTCAGCATTTAGTTATGAAAAAGACAGTTGTTTAACACTGTAATGTCACTGGCACAGTTATAATTTTCACAGATGGCATTGCCTCTGGGGAGAAATGTGAAAAAATTAATTTCTAGACAGTACAAAAATATATTTCACTGCAAAATGTCAGTTTGCAGCTGAAGAATTAAGCTTTTAAAAATATCTTCTAGCAAGTGAATTTTTCACACTGTTTCCCAGCTTAAGGAAAAAGAAAAAAAAAGAAAGAAAGTGTAGGAGTCTTATTGCTCCTCTTCTTTATCTAGACGTGCTTTCTCTGAGGGCTTTCACTGCCTGCCACAAAGGAGTGGAACTACTGCTGTGCTTGCTGGTCAGCCAGCAGCTGTGATGCAAGTTACCACTGCCCAGAGCTCACTACGTGGATGCTTACCTGCTGGAGCTGGGCAGATCTTACTAAAATCCCAGTCTTTGGATCTCCAGTTTGCCTTTCAGGTGCTAGGGTAATTTTTGGTACCCATCTTGGAAGTGGATCCGACATTTCAAAAGACTAAAACAATTTCAAAACCAATCTCTAAAGCTCCTGTAGCTTCTGAGTGTGTGCTAGTATGCTATTAGAGTTGTTGTTTTGAGTCCTTCAGACTTGATGGAAACAGAATCTATGGTTTCATTGCAGGAATATTTTTCTTTATGCTGTTTCTTTTGCTTTGAGGGATAAAGCAGAAAAATACAAACTGAAGGTGATTTTGATTGTAGGTTTGTTTCTAGAAGGCAAGCTGTAGTCTGAGGCATACTTTAATGAAAACACCTGGGAATCATAATTATACAGATTCCCCAAATCCTTGTGGGTTTGCTAGTTTAGTGCCATTTGCTCACATCTGTGCGGAAGTCCCCTTTCCACAACTTCTGCTGCTTGTGTAAGCTATTTTCTGATATTGAGGTGAGTTAATGATTTGCATTTCTTCAGTGTAATGTAGCATTAAACCAGCTTCTTTGAATTCTACTTAGAAAAATTACAAAAATAGTATTGTCTGTAAAGCAGCAACAGCTTGAACTTCTTCAGTCATCTTGTGTAACTCTCTAAGAAATTTAAATGCTAATGATAGCCAATACTTTGTCCCCAGATCATCCATTAGTGTATTGACCTGGATTTGGGTGATTTGGGCTTAGTTATCTTTTCTACTTTTGTCACTTTAAACTGGGATTAGTCTTTTTTCTGTCTTTTTGGAAAAGGCGTAGATGCCAGTGTAAGAGAGGGATCAAATTTCGGGCACATTACTGAAGTTAGATAAGAGACCATTTGTTGATTGATGGTTATGTATAAAATTTCATATTCTGGTGTCACTGGGACTGCAGGTACCTAACACCCAATGTTTGAGGTTGCCTTTGGAAACAACCAAATCCAAAATTACCTGTACTGTCTTCCATTTCACTGAACAGTCAGGCAGTCATCTTGCACACCGCAGATTTTGTAGCACCTTCAAATGACTACCTATCACTGAGGAAATGCTAAACAAAATATAGGTAACACAGTTTCCAGAGGATTTGAGAAAGTCACCTGGGAGCAGTTTTTTCACATCAAATTCTCAAATGGATTTTCTAGGTGAACATTCTGAGTTCTCTGCCTGCCTTCATACTGCCTCATAAATTCAAACATGCACCTTCTTTCACCAGATATTACAGCACTGTTGTTTTTTTCTTGCCCACTCTGGGACTAACATAAGATATTTAACAGTAGTACTTCACCATGGATAGAAGTACACTGAGCAATAACGCTGTTCACCTAATGTGGTAAGAAAGTTGCTTTAGTTTCTCTGTGGATGTGTTGCACCTGCCCTTTGGGAGAGTCCAAAATGAAGATTATCCCAGGTATTTAGAGAAAGTGCCTTTTCAATTTCTGCTTTATTAAATTCCCACTGTGACTTTTTGAAAGCATAAAGGACTTCCTGAAATTTTGGGTGCAGAGAGCTCCTGACAAACTATACTTCCATTCAGTTTAGAAGATGCCCAACTACCCTAGTGCTACACGTTTAACATGCCAAGTTCTTAGAAGTGTGCTTGAAGTACTTGCTCTATAATGTAGTCGAGTACTGCAGTCTTGACTTCCCTTCAGTTTCAGTGTTTCTGGGGAAGTTACTGGAACAGATACCTGCAAAGCTTCTATAAACTATGGCCTTCAATTCTTAGGTTTGTTTGGTTTGGGTTTTCTGTGTTAACTCACCAGTAAGCTACATGAAGTCACTGTGAGAGTGGCTTGTCTATGATAAGGGATTAGACAAACTCTTGAGTTCAGTTTAAGCAGTACCTAGTCATTCACACCCCAAAGCAGTTCAGAAAACCAACTTTTTACTAATATCTGAAATCATGTAGCACTTAAATTTTGAACTTCTAAAGTACCATGCAACCTAATCTTATGGAGCTAGCTACATGTACTCTAGACAGGACTCTGTCTACTGCAATTTAAAAACAAGCAGAGAACTTTTTAATTTCTCAGGTGGACCTCATTTCTTGAGCATGATCAAAGACTACCTAATGCATTTGATTTGTAATGAATGCAACATTAGGTACAGGAGGCACAGCTGGTCTTGTTCAAAATATGACAGCAGAGATATAATGTGTTCTGAATAATAGTTTAGCATTTACATCACTCACCCAAAAAATGGTCAGTCTTTAAATCTGCAGTTGCTGCTTCCCAGCAGCCTTTCTTAACTACTAATCTGTAGTCTGATCTCACATCCTTCCTATTAAATCATGCATGTGACTGTGTAACGGTTGCTATGGAGAGATTAAGCTAGAGAAAGAACTGATGCGAACCCAGTGAGAGGAAGGTTGTCCCTGGAAAGGGAGAAAAGGAGTCCTGGTTCCTTCTTCAGAGGCAGATTCTGTGTTTTGTCTTCAATGATCAAAAGAAATGTATAAACAAGTTGAAGAGCAGGATCCAAATGAACACTGCTGCCCTCCTTCACCTTGCTCAGACTTAGGGCTGATTGCACATGGATATTTTGTACCAAAACACAAAAGCTGAGGTATTTGTGTATTTCTGATGGAGATTTCATCTAGACTCACTTTAGTGATATCATAATCCTTTCTGTCATCACTGTCAATGACAGAGAAAAGGTGTGTATGAATGGAACAATACCAGATTTGTAACTGCATACTGCAGCCTTAGCACATGCTGTATCATCCTGTTTATAATCAGATGTATCACGTCTATACACACACATATATATATATATGCAGACACACGCATTTTTCCCCTTGTACGTGTTATTTACTATGACAAATATTCCTGACCTGGGACAAGTTATGCTTTAATGCTGTTGCATTTTCTGCAAACTTTTTCATTACAAGTTATCAACCAAAGCAGGCTTCCCTCCCCATCACGCAGTTTTTTGTATTAGAAGCTTCCAGAAAATGTGTTACAAAATGAAGTCTCTAATTCTTCCCCTCACATTCCATGCCCTATCTCTCTCTCATCCCTGGTAGTGTCAGTTACAGCTGATAGGCTTTCTTTAGGCAATCTGGGATAAAGGTGGGAAAATCAAGTTCCAGGCACCAGAGAGCTTGCATCATTTTTGGTGCTTATTTGTCACACAAGACAAAGGATATTGAATGCCTCCACTCAAGTCGTCTGAGCAAGTTTAGACATTTCTTACCATTTTTTCTCCCACATCTGTAGTTGTAAGTTAGTATTCATTGAAGTAAAACTTGACTTGTACTTATCGTACATCAATGAGTCTGTGAAAATGGATCCAAGTTTTCACTGGTATTTGCTGGTAAAAAAATCATTACCATTCTCCTGCATTTTTCAATAACTTCCTGGTTTTGGTTGGAATAGAGTTAATTTTCTTCCTAGTAGCTGGTACAGTGCAGTGTTTTGGCTTTAGTCTGAGAATAATGTCAATAACAAACTGACGATATAGCTGTTGCTAAGTAGCACTTAGTCTAAATCAAGGACTTTTCAGTTTCCCATGCTCTGCAAGTGAGGAGGGGCACAAGAAGGGAACACAGCCAGGGCAACTGACCTGAACTAGCCAAAAGGATATTCCATACCAGAGAATGTCGTGTTCAG
>JANHGB010059609.1:0-16408 GCA_026283785.1 Coracopsis vasa | reverse complement strand
ACAAAATAAAGGAGCTCTGATGGTTACAAGCCACGGTTATAAGCCACCTCTTTACTTACCTAACAGTCTAAACTAATTGATTAACTATCAAAAGACGTATATATCATTTATTAGCTTCTGTAAACTACTTATAAACTCATGCTTCACCTAAATAATCCACTCCTGCAAGAATGCTAGAGATGTTATCTAGCTGTTTCTAGACATAACGAGTCCTAAGGACCAAGAAGTTCAAGCTATACTGTGCGGTAAGAGTCCCAGTCTCTTCTTTCCATTGCTCAGATGGGACAGAAGGTTTAAATACATTTGTGTGTTATTTTTCTAGGCAGCTAAAACTCCTTAGTTTTATGCATGATGAGATAACAAAATCAAAATGTAATTCAAACACAGCAGCACGGCATTAACAAGAATTAAAGATACTATTGTTGTGATAGATTGTTCTGCCTTTATCAGGCTGTAATGCTTTCCGTGTCCTTGTCTGACTATTCCTATTGTCACACATTCATTCACTCACACTTCTTTCTTAAGCAAAAGTAATTGTGAATCTTCTACCAGCCCTGTGCTAGCCTTCAGATCTCTGTTAGTGATTTGAAACTTAATTACCTAACAGAAACTCACACGTTTCAGGATTCCCTTATTTTATGGCAGGAGAGACGTATGTCATAAGAGAAAGTAAAACTTTCTGTAGCAGAAGAAAGCATCTTTTAGAGAAACCTAGTGCCCATTTTATCTTCCTCTCTGTAGAAGCGTTTTGCGATACAGAAAGCTAAGGGTCAATTTCTCTACTGCTCTCCAACTATGTTGCTTTCACTGCTGTCAGATGAGTTCACCTTGGGATGTATCACCAAATAGTTTTCCAACATGGAATTAGTCCCATAAAATTCAGGCTTTTCTTTAACAAGCTGTAACTGCACTGATATTGTTACTTTTATTGTGGTAAATGGCAGCACTTCAGCTGACCTTTCTGTCTCATATCTGTATTGCTGCTCTACTCTGCAAGTCTCCATGCCCAACAGAAGTACCCTGCACAAATATTAACAGGATCCTTTTACACTGAGAGCTCGCATCGTTTCTTCAGTGATGAATACCTACTCTATGGAAAAGCACAGCACCTTTGGTGCATGCCAGCACCATCCGTAAGTTCACGTTTTCTAGCACCCACCCTCTCCAGGTGTGTGCATCTGGAGTACGGGGACCACTGGGGCTCAGGGACAGTGAAAGCAAACTCCCTCTAACAATTGTGTCTAATAGGGACTTCCAAGTTTGCACTTCAATGCCTCAATCTTCCCCTGATCTTCCTCAGCAGATAAGAAGAGACACACACACACAACTGGAGAGTGACTCAGGCACAGGCAGCTGAAAAGAAACTGGCATGGGAAATAGGTCTGAGAAATGAAACCGATCCAAGAGATATGCCCTGAAAGAGAGGCATGGAAAGAGATACGGGTGCAGTGCGAGGGAGAGGGAACAGAGATAAAACTGAATCAGCACTGCAGAAAACAAAAACTGAATACCAAAGGGAGAGGCATTTTCTTGAGTAATGTGGGATGGAGACAACCCCCACGTGTGCGCAGGGACCAGAGATCTGTTAAAAACTGTGAAATTACAGTGTATCACCAGATATGCTGGTGGCAGACAGTTCTGATTTGAAGAGAGATTGGCCACCAGAGGTAAAGGAATAAATGGGAAGTCAAGAAGAGCGTGTCAGCAGCACCGAATGAGCTCAGGCCAGTGGATTCATATCTACTGCTGACAGCTCTGAGCTGATATGAAGCTCACTGTAACGTTACTTCAGCTGCTACAGAAAAATGTCTTCAGGCCACAGTAATGACTACAGAAAGGGACCTGAAGGGGGTAATGAAGACACTGGTTATTTTTCTCTGCCTGGAACAGACAGCACTGGTAAGGCTCTATGACTCGATGCATTAATTGGGGGTTTAGTCATCCACACAATATAAAAACCTTCACATATGACATAGTCTAAAGCTTTACACTGATTAAGCAATTAAGAGCTATTAATTATCACTGCTTATAGCTGTTAGCACAGAGCAATGCAAGCGAATTCCCCCCACTGTGATGGTGAATTAGTTCCAATCAGCATCAAATGCCTTGCTGAACATACACACAGGGATCCTGAGCAAACGGGGGGATACAGCCGGACGGCTAAAAGGATAGGTCACGTCATACCTGCTGCTTGGCAGGCTCACTGAAAACAAGAAGCCTTCAGGAATCTTTCTTGTAATCATTACTGTTAAAAGAAATACATTCCCCTCCAGTAAGCCATACATAACTGCCCATCCTCACACACCTCTGCTCCTGAACAGCAGAGCTGCTCAGTCCCTGTCTAACGGGGCTTCAAGTGGAGCACCCTGCCCCTCACCCTGCCTGGGTGGCTCTTGGGCGAGAAGCTGGATGACTCCTGGTGTCACATCCAATCCACAAGTTTCAGGCAGTCCTGTGAGGAATAGGGAGCTGGACCCAATGATCCTTATGGGTCCCTTCCAACTTGAGATATTCTATGATTCTGCAGGGACCATCCTCATAGCACACAGATCACAACCCCAGGCTCTTCAAAATACAAGGCTAGCTCTTATTTTCCCTTTCCTCTGGGCAGAAGGAGAGGGAGATGTTAATACTCAACTAGAATGCAGAGTTATGCATCCTGCTTTCTCCTTTGCTTACTATGATGGAGACTCTTGCCTCCTAAGAAATGGTCTACAGGCTGTTTTCTGGATGGGAGCTCACAGGCCCTGAAAGGAGAAAGCTGGATACAGCATGCATCCATTCTTAGTTATCTGCCTCACAGCTCAGTGCTTCTAAACCACTGCAGAAGGTGTACATCTAAGTATCAATTCATGCACCTAAGACTATTTCTCTATCTTACCTGATGACTGCTTAATACTCAGAATTTCAATAGGAGTAGAAAGGACCCCAGCTCAGACTAACCCGGGGCAGCTCCCACTGACAGGTGGGAGACCCAAGGTACAGATCTGAATGCCTTCAGCAGGCAAGGTGGGAAGCTGAACCCTGCTCCCCCACATCCTGGACAACTCCTAAGCTGCTAATGTATTTCATAAAAGGGGAAAAAAGCCCTTTTTATTGAGGAAATCTGAGTGTGAGCAGAAGACACATCTGTGAGGGGAAGGCAGCAGGCAAGTAGGCACTGCAGCTTCTCAGCAGAGACCATAAAAAGCCAATATCTTCTTTGCCTTTATATTCACTGCAGCATTCCCCCCTGGTTTGCTTCTGGCAGGTACTATTTACTGGGCTCCCTCCTCTGCATGGAGGTGTCCAGAAGTGCATGAATTTCACATCTAAGCAGCAGCCACTGTGATACCTAACATTGGGACACCTCTTCTTGCCCTACCGCCTGCCAGCTCTTTTTATTCTGGCTCATAGCAGTAGGTGCTTCTGTTTGTGCTGTGACAACACATGAAATTAAACCCCACCAACAAGCCAAGCAGCAGCGACTCCTACCAAACACAGCAATCGGATGTGCACCCACATCAGTGTCTGTAAGAAATCTTAAGCCAGGTATCAAGGATAGGTAAAACGTGCAGCAGCACATTTACTCTGGGATGTGTAACCTTGGCTGAGGACCAAAGGATGCAGATATAAGGTTTCTTTTTTGGATACAATGTGTAACACTGGGTGAGAAATCTCCGCACTGTTCAGTTGAAGAAACTCAATGACATGCTGAAAAGTAAGTGCCAAAGCCAAATTCTTGTGCTTGTTTAATACCAAGTCCTCCCTCCACCCCTCAAACAGATCAAGTCAGTCAATACCACCGAAGTCAAAATGATGCCCAATAGTAATTTAAAGTGAATTTTTTCTTGATGACATTCCTAGAGTCTGCCTGGGTGCTCTAAGGTGCGCTCATGCTTTAACCAACTTTTGACTCAATTAAATGGAAATGCTAGAAAGGAACTCCCCATCCCCATGAGACCTGGAGTTCAGTTTTAGACAAACTTTGGACAAGTATCATAATATGCTTATTCAAACGCAATTGCTTATTCAAAATGTATCTCATGGCTATTTGAAACGAAACTGATTATTACAGAGCAACACTTGGACGACAGAAGCCCTTTCTCTGTTGGAAAACAATGCTTGGGCATATACTCTGATATTTAGATTCAGCGATTGCTACACACAAATATTCAATGAAAATAATCATACAAACTAATTTCAGGCTGCAATTTCTTGGCTAATCTTCAGCTATCAGAGATCTGCACAGAGGTGATGCTGTGGACATCATGCAGGCTTAATACGATGAGTTTGGTATGAAGTTTTCCCTTTTCATATGTAGCAATTTGTATAAAACCACTTGAAAAGCTTGCATTAAGTATCTAGCTCTGTAAAGATTCCCAACACTTCGCCTGTGTCAGAGCACTTCACTGATGATGGGTTTTATGAGTTTTTGAAAGTAAATTACAAGCTCCTACAAGAGGACCGGAAAGAAGGCTTTGAGATGTGAAAGCTCGTTTGAATACTAGCCTGAGGAGATCCTACACACGGGCAGAAAGCGTGAGGGGCTGCAGGAGCACAGAATACATTCTTTTTTGCTTTGCTACTTCCTTGTCTGTTGCTTAGGAGACAGAAACTTCCCTTCTAGTCACTCAGCTTCATTTGACACCACAGCACTGTCCTCCTCCCTGCAGGAGGTGTGAAGGGATCAGAGAGAAGCCCCTGAAACAGCTCAGGGTTTAGCAGAGCAGAGGCAAGAGCTCTTTAGCCAGGCTGTCTGCAAAAGCCACACAGGAACTTTAGTGACAGTTTGGAGATTGTCTGCCAAAAGAGGCACACGTAACAAAACCCTGACACGAATGCAGGCGTGACAGCAGTAAAGCTAAAAGGGGAAGGGGTTATGTTTTACAAGCAGCAGAACAGTCTGTTGGGAGAAGCCCATCGTGGTGCCGGCTGCTGAGCCCCAACACTGCACCCACCCACTGCCACCTCCCATTGCGCTCTGCACAGCAGCACCAACCAAGCCCACTCTGAGCTGGTGGCTGGGCCCTGCATCTTGCAGATCTAACAACAGATGACTTCAAAAGGGTGGGTGGGAGGCCCACAGCAGCTTCAAGCACCAGTAGATGCAATTAAGTGGGTGATTTGATAGTCTTTCTTTTCCTCCTCTTTCCCTAAGCAGCTCTTCAAAGGCAGGTAGCTGGAGCTTGCTGTGAAAGACCAATTCCACCCAGCCACTCAGTACAGGTCTGCCAGCTACCATTCAGTGAGCCTATTTTAAATATTTGGAGTATTTGGGGTTTATTTCCCACTTTGAAGAAACACTGGTGTCTGCAATAAAGCAAGCTGCTTGTAACGGACAGGGACTCGTTCACTTCAACTGAAAATCTGTCCCTTGTGCAATATCCTGCTTAAATGCCAACCTGCTTGTAAATAGGTGGTATACAGTACTGCTTTATACACACACAGGTTGCCATTAAGAGATAAGCATTTACCAACAGTTACCACACATGTGGAACACTATAATTCTGCAGCCACAGAACAAGCACCACTTTGTGATATTATACAGGAACCTGTGTCACTTGGTGGGTGGCTTTGACCCTGGAATTGCTTTAAGGAAGAAGGAAGGTCCTCAGTAAATCAGGTCAGCACTTTGGCAGGGAGTTTACCTTTTGAAAACTGTATTTTCCACTGCAAAGAGATGTCCATGTCAAAGGTTCTTCAGAAGCTGCTAATGCTGCCTTTTGCAGTGCTCCGTTTTCTGTGTCCATGACTCCTCAAGATCCCTGGCTTTGTAGCAGTTACCTTGCTAGATCCCTGGATCTGGCAGCCCAAGGACTTCTATTCCTCGCGGCATTCTTTATTTGTATTAGCTAAGTACACCTGTGTTTGTTACTTACTTTTTATTCAGTGAACTCAACTGTTAGGGGCTTTGTATTTCCATTAAATGCCACGTCCGCCTGCCTTTCAGATCTGTTCCAAGGGCATTCAACAATTGACAAATCCCTTCTGAAAACACTGGCTGAAGGTATTTATTAGAAAGCTAAACTGATTCCCTTTATTTTAAATACACTGTTCTGGGTTGAGGAAAAACGTTACAGGCAACTTCAAGCACTTCAGCTTGCATTACTAATGCAAAACAAGTTCATTATGTCACTGGATTTGCTGTATTCCTCCATCTTCAGTTACATATGCTTGGCAAAACTATTCTTTAAAATCAATTTCTTCTGTTATTATATTTGTCTTTTCATTCCAGGTAAATAAATAGATTCTCTTCTGACTAGAGATTCCTTAACGGTAGGAAAAGCAACCTCCATATATGCTGAAGGTGGCTGTGGGACTTTCTGGCTGTCTATGTTATGCTCTGATATAACTTATCTTTCCAACTGAGTTATCCATGAAACTGTAACTGCTGCTAAGATGAATGCTGCAAACCCTTGAAGTGTGTTCCACATGGAAGCAGCTTTCAGAAAGCCGGTTAGGTATTTGTGGCTTTTTATCAGCTTCTCATCCTGGCTTTGCCATGGTGAAACTGGTGGCAGGGAACACATTCTGTACCGAGACCACCTGCCTGTAGAGGCCCCGCTCACCGGTCTCCACACATACATTTAAAATGTTAACTGAACTTTAAGTAATAACCTCAATGAAAGGTTATAATTTAACAAACTCTGCAATAACAAATGTCTTCAGGGTATGCTTTCTGGAATGCCATTTTCTCTGTAGGTAGTTTCCAATTGAGATGCACACCTGCAATGATACACTAGCTATTCTGAAAGTTGGCTTTAAGCATGAATTAATCACTGCCCTCTTTTCTTTTCACCAGCATACATAAATACACTGCTGTTACTCTGGCCTTCTGTAGAGCAAAATCCTGGTGCTCTGAAAAAGCACAAGGTATCTTGCAGGAGTAAGTGGACAAAATGTGTTTGTCTCACCTGTGTCTTGGTACGAGGGCTGGGGGTTGATTTGCACGTATTCACTATTTATATAGAATTGTCTCCTGTTACAGGAGCATCCACCAGTTCAAAGGAAAGCTTTCCTTGTATTTTCCCTGTGTTCAGGTCTCCTAAATCTTTAGTACCTAATGGCATGTTTCCACCAAAGGGAAAGGACTCCATCCTCCCTCCACTCTGACCTAAGACTCCCCACTGCTCCAGTGTGGCTTCCCAATGGTAGCAGGACTGGTTTGGATGAGCCAGCTGGAAACACTGATGTACACATGGGCAGCATTTTATACAATTTAGCCACAGCACAACTGAAAACTGGTGGAAGGTTGAGACTTTTGGGAGAGATTGCAAGGATCTGAGGAACCCCTGCTCTTCAGAACTGTCACATAATCACTTCAGAATTAAATACCCACTGGTTTGACCCAAGTATATATTTCAGATAAGTCACTATGTGTAAAAATGATCCTTTTGTAATACTGTGATTCCTGGTCCAAAAAATGAGTTCCTGTGCTCTGTGAAAAATTACAAGGTCACTACTGAACATTAAATTAACAGGCTGGCTATCGTCAGACTCCATTCTGTAGCTGCAACAAATGGCCCTGCGCAAATTCACCTACAGCAGCTCCAAACACAGCCTGTTAATACCCAGTGGAGAGCAAAGCTTATCATTTACACAAACTCCATGCAAATATCAACTTATGCTTTTTGTGAAACACACTACAAGAATAGACTCAGAGAATCATAGAATAGTTAGGGTTAGAAAGGACCTTAAGATCATCTAGTTCCAACCTCCCTGCCATGAGCAGGGACGCCTCACCCTAGACCATGTTGAATATACTGTATATGCTGAAAGGGATGTACATGTATCCACGTAGTGGATTTTGTCCTATACCGATTTATACCATGTAAGGAGCTTTTGTCCTTAAACTAGTCTGACATAAAGAGGCATTGCTACTAAACTAAGTTTCTACCAAATTGTTCCCATTTCTGTAATATTTTAAAGAAGTACCTTGCTAGAAACTGTATTATTCCTTTTGCCAGTGTGTGGAAAACTTGTGGTAGAACAGCCCAGCAAGCACCCAGCTATGTGAGCTGAAGGAGTAGCAGGTTAACTTAAATAAAGCAACTCTCAAAGACGGTGTAAATGAGAACACGAAGGGGAAAAACTGATTCACATCAACCAAATACATACTATACACAGATAAACATATCAAACTGAGCTAGAGTGCTTCCAAACACACCTGCAGCCAGGTAAGGTCAATCACAGCCTGGACTGTCTGCACCAGAAGAACCCCTCAGAGCTGACTTCCTAAGCAACTGTGTGGCTGGCTAGTCCATGTTCTGTTCTTTAAATTACAAAGCAACGCGCTGGCTAAATGGTAAACTTCTAATTAGATTTGTCTCTGCTTCAATATTAATGAAACACATGAAAAATGCATTCAGAGCCAGTTAATTGGGGGCTCTCTAAAAGTAGCTGTAAATGAGCAATTACAATACAATTGGGGTGTAGTTCCCCAGGGACCATCACAGGACTGATGCTTTTTAGTAGTCCAGGCAAGGGTTTAGGAATTATTAAACAATGCCAAGCAATAAAAGATACAGATGACAGAAAGGCTGTAATCCCAGCAAATTACAGTGAAGAGCAGCCAGTCTAGAGGGTGAGCCAGGCTGGCAGGTAAACTGGAGCCACTCAAACCAAATGCTCTTTATACAGCCAAACAGAAGCTTGCATGTTTTGGTATGAAGCATACAGACTATGTATGCTGGAAAACAGGGAGTCTCTAAAACACACAGATGTCAGAACAGCCTGAAAACCATCTTCCTCACGTGGAGCTGAAACACAAAGGATACAGCTTTTACTCCTACAGGATATTGGTTAAGTCAGTAGCAAACAACTATATGAATTTTGGTTTCCGTCTCCTTACAGCACATTGGAAAATACAGATATTTTATGTTGATAAGCAACTAAAATTATTCTGGGGCTGGAAAGAAATTCCTCACTTTGAGACCCTCTATCTGTTTAGCTTATGAGAGTAGTACCAGGAGAGCTGACTATATGGGAAGTGCCATTTCAGCATGGAGAAGATGCTGGCTATGAGACAGCCCTTTCAGCTACCTGGAGAAGGTGTAAGAAGCAACATCATCTGCATTTAAACGTGTTCAAATTAGAAACAAGGCAGTTAGCATTATGTGGTTTAATGCTAGGAAATGAACCAGCCTCTTCAGGTATGACTGCACATCTGCAAAGCTTCAGACCAGTGTCAGGAGAGCAACCAGAGGACCAGAACCCTGTGCTTACCCATCCAGTGGCTGCAGGAGTTCCAGCCACACCAGGGCTGCGGCTGTTCCTGAAACTCAAAGCCGGGCTGGAAGATAGGCTGTGGTTAGGAAAGTTACTGAGCTCAACGTCAGGTAAGATGATGATGCTTCAGAGCCTCTGCAGACAGGAAGGCAGAGCTAATGATGTTTCAGGGCTTCTTTTGCCCTTGAAAAAAATCTATGAATCAATAGGCAAAAAGAACAAAGCCATCTTGAAGCAGTGTTTCCCTTGACTAGACCATGGGATTTACTGAATCCCAGTCACACAGCTGAAGACCAAGCCTTTTCTTCCTATGCATCATGTAACAATGTAGTACTTCTGCACAGCTCAGAACTTGGGTGGTTTTACATTACCGGATGCAGTCTGACACAAAGCAATGGCAGAGGAGTACTGTGTTATGAATAGCAAGTAACTGAAGTTGTTCTGCTTAAAAAAATGCCTTGCCAAAAATTCCAGCTTCTTTCACAGCTGACAGGGGCTCAGTTGGAAAGCCAGATCAAGGTAAGTGAGATGTATCCACAGACCCCACTGCACTTCAGAGTCTGAGCAGAAATTTCAGTTCAGGGGAATACTTTAAAATGGGCTTAATTTCCACAGACTTTAGTTTTCCCAACTCTGGGCACAAAGAATCACAGAATGGTTTGGGTTGGAAAGGACCTTAAGATCATCCAGTTTCAATCCTCTGCCATGGGCAGGGATACCTCACACTAGACCATGTCACCCGAGACTCCATTCAACCTGGCCTTGAACTCTGCCAGGGATGGAGCATTCACAATTTCCTTGGGCAACCTGTTCCAGTGCCTCATCACCCTCACAGTAAAGAACTTCTTCCTTATAGCTAATCTGAATTTCCCCTGTTTCAGTCTGAACCCATCACCCCTTGTCATATCATTACAGACTCTAATGAAGAGTCCCTCCCCAGCATCCTTGTAGGCCCCCTTCAAGTGGTCCCGTATCAAAGACACAGATCCAAGAAGCTGGGTTTTCACTGGTCTTTCCCTAAAGCTGGTCAGAGAGCAGCTGCCTAACAAGTTAGAGGTATTTTAGGCAAGTAGTCTAATCCCTTTTCCCTGCTTTGTTTCTTGCACCATCACTGGAATTGGTTTCTAGCTCTGAACAGGAGAGCTCTAGTTCTTCAGTTATTAACGGACCAAATCCAACAAGTTGATGTGGTACCAGGGGAATACGCTGTTGCAAAGCATGGCTTTAGCATGCTTGGCCAATGTTGTAAGTCATGGCTTATTTTTGGAAGGAGAGAAAACACATTTTCAGCATTGCAGAAACAAATTCAGTAGCATATACCTAAAGGGAAAATCGTGTTGAGCATTTTTGAGATTCCCACTGCAAGGTGTCCAGCTTAAAAAGCCTAGGCTGATAGCGTTCATTTCAGGTAAACAGAAGAGAAGGCTGCTTTCAAATTACAATTAATATTAAAAGCTTCAGCTACAAGATGCCAATATGGGAAGGCTCTGCAAACAGCAGATACTAGTAGTATTGCAGCCAGGCACAGAGGTCTCTGTCCTTGGAGAGCTGAGATACCCATGGTCCCTGCTACGATGTTTGTTGATCACATTTCAGCAGCACACACTGAGCTCGGCACCGGCAGCCACTGACTGTATTCATCTGAACATGAGACCATGTAATTCAAAGGCCTCTCACACGAGCCTTTCTGCATGCATTTGATCACAACTTGAAGCAACGGGTAGAATCCGTTTCCAGGTAAAGAAAAAGGGAGAAGCCGCAGTTAGGATTCCTACGTCTGCAGTATTTCTGTCATAGTGGTTAAGATGCCATGGCCTTTTCAACCGGTTTCTTAGAGTGACAATAAAAGCCTGTGAAGAAGGGAATCAGAAAAGCTTTATTCCCAAAGTTCACCCGCCATGCTACTCTCCTGTCTAGCACCGATGTAAATGAAGGGGATTGCCAGAGTCGGCACATACAAGGTACGAAACAAGCACCGAGGCAGGGGACTGATTTTATTTCAAAGCATCTTCGCCTCACCCCGCGCTTTCGTCTTCTTCCTCTGCTGATTGCTTTGGAGCAGCAGGGAGGGTGGCAAGTGAAATTATCCCTGAAGTGGGACCATTATCAGCTCTTCTGTCTGGCTGGGGAAGGGAGCAGCAGCATCAGCTCCCTCCTGGGGGAAGACAAGCAAGGAGTGGGGCTGAGCCCTGAGCACAGGCTGATGCACAAGTGCTCCCAGTGCATTTATATCAACTTGCTGGAGTCCATTCTGGCATCAGCAAAAACCTGGCAAGAGTTGGGCTCTTCTCTGAGGGTGGGCCCTTGTTCTTTCTGACAGGTTAACACCTTGGGGGAGATTTATGTCTGCTACTGATGGTCGGAAACAATGCTAGTGATGCCAAAACCAAACTGTTGTTTAGGCTTTAGGACCTGCTGGAGTGATGAAGTATCTGATTCTCATACAGCAGCTTGCAGTCTTTTGTCCTTGAAGTATTCTCTGCCAGGGAGCACTATTGAGGTGGTCACAGTGAAACAGTCTCAACAACTGGGCATAAGCCACCCTCCAGTCCTGCCAGCCATGGCTACCCATGGCACACAGGCCGATGCATCTACCCAGATCTTACATGATCACACATTTACACAGACTTCCCCAAATTACTACTACTGTGGACTTTGTCAAGCTTGACAGGGAAGGTTTGGTTGGTCTACAGTCCCAGACTGATGCAGCCTCTCTGACAGACCTTCTCCCTCTCCTGGAAAGGTTTTTACATGAGCAGTAAAACCCACTCATCCTTTCAGACATGGGAAGTCCCAGAGGGCTTTCCTCGACACCCCTAGCACTTAGGATACTCTTAGTAATGCCAAGCAATGCATACCTATTCAGTTCCAATGGACACAGCCAAGATTTGCATTTGATAGGAGGCACCTGAGACTTTAGGCAAGTAAACAGTCATGTAAATAAACAATAAATATATATACATGCTGCTCCAAAGGAGCACGAGTCACAGCCTATGCAGAGAAAAGACCAATGCACTGAGCATAATGTGCAGCAGTGGAAAAATAGCAAGGCTGGGCCCAGCAAGCACCCACATTGCCTAGCAGATTCTGCAGTGACATGTGAGCCAAATTCGAGAAGCATATACCTTATTTAATGGTACTTTATAACCCGATTTAATGATACTTTATGTGGGTTTCCATTCTAGGGTTATAATTCGATGTTCATTTCTCCAAGTCCTTTCTGCACCAGTACAAATAACTTGTCTTAATTCTTTTGTGAACTACCAGTGTAGTACATTCCCTTTTCTCCTGCCTCTTGACAGGTAGTAATAAAGTTCTACATTTGAGTGATTTCATTGGAAGGCTTTATATATATATACACACAGAGAGACCTATGAGTGTGTATAACAGTACATGTGCACACATACGGACAGCTATTTAATTTTAGGCTATTTTAAATGGTGATTTCTGTACCTGAATTCTTTGTTTCCCAAAGCCTTAACACCTCTGTTAAACCACTTTAGCCATTTGCTGGCTTTCTGTATAACAGGGTTTATATCTTCTCCTGTGTAAGTTGTGAAGACAGAAATGGTTTGGATTAGCTAATTCAATCAAATTTCACACAACTCATGCATAGCATTGAGATGGAATCAGGTTTCTTGGACAAGGAGACTTCTGTTTATTAAGTTCAATACAGCCCAACTGTGCTCTGTTCTATCCCAAGTAAGGAAAAATAAAGTAAAATCTGGGTGCCTATCTTAGTGAAGCTGCATTGGGATGTAGCTGTCAGTCATCATTGAAAAGAAGCTGTTATCAGCTTTATCAAGCACAATTTGTTCCTTCCATATGCTTCAAAACAACTCAAAAAAGGATGAAAAAATGGTTTAAGAAAACTGGACTTAGGTACATACATTCTTTCATCTTGCTGTGCGAGCTAATATTTGCCTTTATTACTTTCTGGGTGTGATTCCAAAAGTACTTGGCACTGATCCTGTTCCAATTCCTCTGGAGTCACCAGTAAAACCTTTGTCAGTTCAAAAAGATAGTACTGATGTTGGTTGCTTTTTTAAAAGAGCTTATTACCTTGGTGTTGCAGAAGCATTTGTCTTGAGGAACTGGCAAAGGTTAAAAGAAAACCCAGTAACAGAACAAACCAAGGAACAACCAAGTCTTTTTCTTGTTGAAGTAATGACTCATAAAAGCGTACAGGCATTCCCTAACCTTCAAAGGTTTTATCAGTTCTGCTTAGAACTGATCATCGCCAGTGATGAGGGGTTTTAATATGTAAATAGGATAGCTGGCTGCATTACAACTGTGTTAGGTTTCCAGCTAGAAGGCAGAAGAGATGAGCCTCAGCTCCAGAGTTGAGAGACAGAGGAGCAGTGGAGTTTAGCAGGCTCCTGGAGGAAGCTGTATCTCAAGGAGCTGTGCTCTGATTTAAGGGGAGCAGGTGAAATATACAAAAGCAAGTCAGCCTTATATAAAACCTATTATTCCACAAAGCACTTGGTTAAAAACAAGTTGCTGCTTAGGAATTATGGGACTTACCAAGTGGTCTTTCCCCAGAGGCTAATCTCTATTTATTTATTTTTCTGAATTCCTAGCATACAACTGAAGAACTGAAGTTGTTTCTTGGTTGTTGTGGAAGCTAAAGAGGCAATTGGTGATTTATACATCCTCAAGGGACACCTTATGATATGGCGAGCAATCCAGAATGTCCCTATATCCAGGATGCTCAGAACATGTCTGTTGTGGTGTCACTTCTGACATCAGATATAAACTTCTTCCCAGACTACAGGTGAATTTCAATGTTGATACATCCCAAGGGTACTGCTTAATAGCATGGTATTCATTCTGAATGCTCTTTATTATGGAATATTTTATCTAAACACTTTGTATCGCAGTCACCACCATTGAGCACAATTCATTATTGCTGCAAAAATCATCAAAATACAACTGAAGGCAAGTAACTCTAGGGAAGGGAAATGGAGAAATGCATCAAACAAATCCATCAAAGTACTCCAAGTTTGAAATTGAGAGCATTAAAATGAGAGGACATATTAAAACCAGAGAAATATTTGCTGTATTATGAAGAGCATCCCATACTCTGCAAATTCTATCTTCATATATACACACAAGACAGCAGGATATCTACTTCTTTGAGGTTCATTTGTCATCTAAAACCAGAATATCCACGAGCTGATACCATAATTACTTCAGCAGCTAATTATGATGCCATAGACAGACCATTATGACTCAAGGACCAGCCTGACCAGCAGGAACAAATGCAAAGCAAACACTAACGTCTGTGCTTCCACAGCAGCACAGTGGCTTTAGCAATAAATAGAAGAAAGAATACGCAAAAGAGAGACAACAGATGAGAGACAATTCAGATGTTCACAAATACTCTCTGCAGACAAAGTGTTTTTATGATTAGACCAAGTGTTCCTATTGGCAGCATAGAAACTTTGAAGAATGCAGGGAACATTTACAAATAACAATTCTCCATAGCAGAGGATGAGGGAAAACTTGACATAAATCATAGAATATGTGTCCGTATTTATACCATTTCATGCTGAGCAGATGCAATGCTAAGAATAAAACTGGTACTTACATCCTGAGCTGCCATTTGTTGGAACCAAAGTGAAGTTGGAGGCCCAGGGGTTACGCACGATATCCTGCCAATGAATGGTGTCTGCGAAGCAAAGGAATTTGTTCTGGCCAACATACACCCCTCCATTGAGTATTTCTGCATAAAAGAAGAGAACATACTTATAAGACTCTTGTAATCAAGTATGGGACAGTACTGTTATCTGTGGGTTAAATAACCTTCAAGACTGAACTGACTTCAAAACCACAAGCAATCAACCCCACTATGCTGTATTTCATGAACATGTGGGATCACTTAAAACATACAATAAACTAACATGCTCTGCTGGGGTAGGAATTTTCTGAGCCCACAGCACATTGAGAAGGTTCCAGTCACCACTCTGTCTGGAAAAGCAGGTTCCCTGATCCGACTGTGCTGCTGTAATACCATCATCCAAAACACCCAAATACTCAGTATCTATGAACCAAACCAAGAACTACCACTGACATGGCTTGCTGGAAGCTTTATGTTGAAGGGAGATGCTTTCTGAGCAGATGAAAGTTGCTTGGTTTTTGTTGTAATTTTCATGTTTTTATCAGTTTGTTTAAATAAAAATGGCTTGTTGCTCTGCCTCTAAAGACTTGATTTATCAAATCTCAAGATGAAAATGATCTTACAGTGTTGGCTGTAGCCCAGGGTTTCCTCTGGAGCAATAACTTGGGGGTTTTTACCCTCTAAACATTTGTTTAAATTCACAGTTTCTCTACTTAACCTGGCTTTCATATTTCCCAAGCAGAGGACAATCCATGTGACTTCCATTACAGTTAACAGGAGCGATGCAGCTAAAACCTCCTGCACTGCTTAGTGTCAGAGATTCAAGTCTCAGCAAAGAAATGTTGAAGGTTAGTTACTAATGGCACCTCAGAATGACATTAAGTGCTGCTATAAAGCCAGGAGTGTCACACTTCTCGCAGACACATTAAGAGTAAATCATGACCATGGTGGCAATGATTAAGGTCATCTGATAGTCCTCATCTGCAAGAAAACCTTTAAAAGCTGTAGTGGGGATGCTAATATTGACGAACAACAAGGAAGGAATTAATGCATCTTCTTCTTTTAAATTTCAGGGTTTATAGGCCACATCATGAAGAGGGGGAAGCCCCCAAGAAAAGAAGATATTAAATAAGAGATGATCTGTAAATACATCTTTCCACCATATTAATCAGTTCAGAGTATTACTATTTCTTAGAAACCTCTGGTTTAAAAGCTTGGCTTTTCATTGAAAAGGAGCTTAAAAATGAAAACAACAACAATAATAATAATAATAATCTTATACAGAAATGAGTCCAGATTAGAGCTATAGCAATGATCTGTCTGTATGATATTCTTATGATCCCTGAAAGAAACCCCATGCAGCATCTGTTAGCAATTCTGCTCTGGGGAAAAAGTAGGACTTGAAAACATGACTAGTAATGACTTCATAGCAGCCTTCCAGTATCTGAAGGGCCCTACAAGGATGCTGGAGAGGGACTCTTCATCAGGGACTGTAGCAATAGGACAAGGGATGATGGGTTCAAACTGAAACAGGGGAAGTTCAGGTTAGATATAAGGAAGAAGTTCTTTACTGTG